>CATIWM010355341.1:0-11164 GCA_949671775.1 Mallotus repandus | reverse complement strand
ATGTAGGAATTGTAATAGCCCCGGTAGAGGAAAAAACAGTGAAATCTTTATTTTTCTGTACCTTAAAATCAATTAGTAATTTAGGCCCATTTGGTAAATTCAATTAAAATTAATGTTGGCTTTAGATTAATTTTAGGTTGTATGTAATTAAAATTAAGGTTAGAAAAATCATATAATATTTGTTTTTGATTTATTATTTTTTAGTATTTTTATTTGGGCTTATTTTTCTTATCTTTATTTGTTTTGGGCCCCAAGCCCACGTGTTGGTCTAACTCACTAATAAAATAGGCATTTAAAATTAAATTTAGATTTAATTAATTAACTTATGCCCATTTAGGTTAATTTAGATTTTAGGCCCATTTTTAGTTAAATAAAATTAACTTAGAGTTAGCTCAGCCCATGAATAAAGCCTTTTTCATAAATTGTAGACTTAGGATCATTTCATTAATTAAAGTTAATTAGAATTAAGCCCACTAATTTATTTCTTTTTCTTTTAAAATTTAATATACTTAGGCCCACTTTTGGAATTAAAACAATAGATTTAGGCTCACTAATTATCATAATGTAGGCCCATTTTTAGTTCCATTTCATTTGTAAATAAAATACGCAAATTTAGTTAACTTAAATTAAAATCAAATATAGTTCAGATTTAGGGACATTATGCTTTGAATGCATTTATTTTGTGCTTTTTCATGGATTGGTTGCCTTGGGGTTAGATGGATGTTCAAATTAGGGTTTAATGAAATTGCATGTAATTAGGGAATAAGTTAGTAATTAATAAAATAATTCTAAATGAACACAAGACTAAAAGAAGTTGGTATTCCGTATCCAGAACTCCTGGTTGTGGTGCTAGCTTATATTAGAGAATCGAGTTACCACCACTTTCGATTTGTCCCAGTTATTACCCTGGGTTGCGACTTCACATCTCCACGCCATGTCTTTGTGATAGTGGTTAGTGCGTTCCCTAGAGCACTGAGCTCAAACAGTGCCGCGGTTGCAATAAACTTGGGCGTGCGCTAAACCCCGCCGTCTACAGTTGCTAGTGTTCTTCTTGAGGCTACTCAAATGGTTTCAAGGGTTGCTACAGTAGCCCTGATTCCTTTGTTTAGGTGATTCGATCTTTGTGGCGTTGTGGTAACTCGTATGGTCCCTATATCTACTAAGCCTATCGCCTTCATCCCTGAGAACACCACTCATATGAGTTTCACTATACTTTGTCTCTTCGATGTCCTTATAGTTTACTGACTATCTTTCATACAAGTCTCGCAGGAGACAGTTGAGTACTGGTACTAATGCACTTAGGGCTTGCTCAATCACCATGTCCAATATTTCGTTGAGACTCAGGTGAGCTTTTCATGTATATTTATCTGTTCAAATACACAATATGCAATGTGTTATATGTTATGCATATGCTAATGCATGTATATTATGATGCAGTGTTAGCATGCAAGGATAGTGCATTAGCGGGAGGAGGCAATGTGCTGGTAGGAGGCTTTCTATTAGAGCGAGATTTAGAGGTTCAATGCTAAGATTAAGGAGTTGAGGGTTCATGCTTTTAATGCTGGACCTAGTTGGAGTGCACCTCTAGATGATGACAATGATAAGGAAAAGTCTCGATTTCCCATGCCCTCTGACATTATACACTAACTGTACTAATGGCAATTTTTTTGACATTTGAGATGTACTTTGACTGATGTACTACTTATAATGTCCCCGGTGCTGTCTGACTTTTGCTTCTTTACTTGATTAGAAAAAGAATATCAACTATAAGTTACAAGTTTTGCCTTTCTATGTGATAATTATTGATTCAAATATTTGCCTCTTTACATATGCAGTCTTGATAATTTCTCCTTATTTGTACTAAATGACATATACTAAAGGCATGGATGCATATCATGTATTTCAAAACAAAATTACCCCTGTGCTTAGTTAGCCTTCTTGGTTTTTTATATTATTTTATTATTATTTTTCATATATATATATATATATATCATTTATTCACATGCATAGGTTGGACTCGCATTCTTGGGTCAGGCTGACCCTTGGGCTCCCAACCCTATTTTTTCATCCATTTTGGCTTTTTTTTGGGTTCATTTTGGGTGTTTTCAATGTTCGGGTGTGTATTTTTTATTTTTGGGTTTTTTGTGTGTGTTTCGGGTTCGTCATCTTTGTCTGAGTGCGGTCGGGATAACTTCTAAAGAAGTTTCCCTTGTCTCGTGACAGGAACCTTTATCATCAGATCTTTAAGGAAGCATTGAAATTTAGGTATTAAGAGGGGCATCAGGAGATTTCTTATTAAGTTTTAGATCCAGATCTTTAAAGGATTTTAACTCTTCCTCTTCGTTAATTCTTAAGTTGATCATCATTGTGGCTGGGGAAGGTACATGTTTTGTGCTTGGGTTTGGTTTTTCCTTTTTTGGGTTTGCGATTCTTTCGACATCTATGAGGTTTTGGATTTCATGTTTGAGGTAAATACAATTGTTTGTGGAACGTCCAATGGCTTGGTGGAATATGCAGTAGCTATTTAGGTCATATCCTAGGCTGTTTGGGCTTAATGGTTTTTAGTTTTTAGAGTTCAAAGCAAACCCTTTTGCACTAAGTGCTCCAAGTTTGAGAATCTCATTTTTTATTATTGTATAGCATGGATACATACAATACAGCTAGTGTTTCCCTGTTGAGTGCCCCCTGTTTAGTAATTCTTCTTTCTTGTACTTCTTATGTTTTTCTTCTTTATTTCCACAACAAGCACAATTTTAACATCATTTAAGGGGTAGCCCTCAATATTTCCATTATTAGTAGTAATGGTAGTAAGTAGAATAATAACAATAAATGGAATAACAATGGTAGTAGGAATAGTAGTAGTAGATGGAACAATAGTAGTAGGAGGAATAGTAGGAACAACATGCATCATTTTCACTGTAGAAGGTGGTATCAATCCAACCAATTTCAATTCATCTTGAATCATAGCCCTCAGATTATTCATGGACCAATTTCCCTTTTGTTGTTCCATCTCTTTAACTTGAGGTTGATGGCGTCTTCTTGGTAGAGCAGATTAATGGGGCTCTTTTTTAAGCTGTGAAGGATCTTGATAATGAATGTGGGCTTGAAGTGATTCTTTTTAGCCTACCACCTCTCCCAAATGAATCTATAATGGCTACAGAACAAGCTATTAGAATGATGCATGAGATGCATGCATACATGTATGCATGATGCACGTGCTATGCAAAGTTAAGTAACAAGTTAAAGCATATATAATATAAGTCCTTCTAACCTTATTTCTCCCACACACGATTCAATGGCGAGTCTCTTTTCCTAGAATTTTTTGTCTTGGCCTTAACATCAATAAAGGATGTCAAGAACCAACGCACATGCCAAATCTCTCAAAGCAATAAAAGCATAGAAATAACATTTCTAGGTATAAAAACAAAGCAATCTTTAATAGTCCAGTTGGGCTTCTAAAGTATGGGCATAGGCTTTTATAGATAGAAATACCTCGTGGCAACATAGACAAGCAATTTGGGTAATCTCAGGTGAAGTTACTAGGCCACTACATAAGCTCGGTCTGATGAAAAGGTTAAGGTTCCCTTAGCAAGATGCTCCCCTTAAAGACTTACGTTATAGGCCAAGGTTAGGTGGGCCCAACATCTTTTGCTCACTTAAGAATAAGTGTCCCCTTTAAGGACTTAGGTTATAGACCATGGTCAGATTGGCCTGACACATATTCTTTAATCAAGTAAAGGCTAAGAGTGATGATGCAAATTTACAATCCCAAGAAGCTAATGGAATCAAAGGATCATAAACCAACACCATTGACTAATAGGGACATACAAAAATTAATGCAAGAATAAAATAATTCGAAAGGACACAAACAAAATCAATATCTATAGATTTATGGAATACTAACTTATTTTAGTCTCGTGTTCTATAGAATTACCTTATTAATTAATATATTATTTTCTATTTATATGCAATTTCATTTTAAACCCAATTTACAATTAATTCTAAGGCAACCAATCTGATGAAAAGCACATAAACAATGCATTCATTTATGGCAAATAATCTCTAAGTTAGTCTAATCTACATTAATTTTAATTAGGTGGGCTATGTCTAATTTAATTAATTAAACTAAGTGGGCCTATGTCATTTCTAACCTAAAATTAATTAAGCAACAAAAATTGGCCAAAAATAATAAAATAAATAAATAAATAAATAACCAAGCATAAATAATAATAACAAATAAACAAAAGCCTAGTCTATTGCATCTCAATTCTAATTAATTTTAGAGGAAACCTAAATTAAAATCTAAGCCACATTAATTTAATTGAATTTACCAAAACCCTAATTACTAACCAATTCATAAAGTAGAAAACAAAATACATAATTTTCCACTATTCCCACTATTGGGGCTATTACAAGAATCAACTGAATATTGAATTTAAAAATTAATTACAACCCAAAAATAACAACAAAACACATAAATCAAAATAATATAGAAATAAAAATATGTAAACTAAAAAATATAAGATTGGTTCATGGCCCTCATCATGGATTCTCATGGGTTAGTATTAGTTCAACCACGTACTATCTCCACAGTTTAGGTCACTCGCAGCATAAACATAAACATAGAAAACACAGAAAACATATAAAAATGATTATAATTAATCTAATAAGCGAATAAACAAAAAAAAATAGAAAAGAAGGAAAAGAACATAAAAAGAATAGAAGAAGGATGAGAAAATGGTGTGGATGATGTATTGATTATCCTCAGAGTTTATTTGATTCACCATATGTTGAGTAGAGTCTGCAGATTCTTTGATTTAATATCTTAGGCTTCACTATACTTTTGAAAGGATTTTTTTTACAAGGCAAAAAAGAATATAGAAACACTCAAAAAACTCACTGAATGAAGGAAAAGATTTCTTCCTTTTTTTTCTCTCCAAAACTCCTCCCTTTTTTACGTAAAACTTAGCCTTTTATATAAATAAAACCCTAAGTTCCTATGATTATCAAAATATAGGATTACAAGACGTTTTTTTATCTGATAAACGTATACGATAATATGTAATTATCATAATAATTATCAAATAAAATTATTATTCTTATTTTTTCAACCAATAATAAAATTAGAAATTTAATTTACAAAAATAACAAAAATCCATCAGAACCAATTGGAAAAACATAATTCCGACCGAAAAGTGTGTATTTTCGATCGGAATACGTAATTTCAATTAAAATTATGCATGTTTTTATTGGAAATATGTAATTCCAATCTGAATTTTATTTTTATTTTTTATTTTTTATTTATTTTCTTTGATTAAAAATTAAACCTCGAAAGAAAGGAAAAACTTGCAAATAAATCCTTAAAACAGTTATAAGTAAGTCCTGAGATTCATAAATAAAAAACTATAGACCGATTTGTAATAAATTATCATCATCAGACCTTCTGTCGCATCCAGACTCAAGTCATAAAGAAATTAGGTGCTTACACACTATATCTCATCTTAGACCCTTAGTTAATTTAGCTTTTCTTTCTTAAATTGAACCAAAGTCTACTAATGAAGCTTTGAAATTTAAGTTTTAAGTTGTTGCTATGCAAGAAGAACTCAATTAATTTGAAAGAAACAAGGTTTGGAATTTTGTTCCAAGACTTAAAAATCATTCCATTATAGGCAAAAAGTGGGTGTATAGGAATAGCTAAATGAATAAGGTGTCATTACAAGAAATAAAGCTAGATTAGTAACCAAAGGTTATTATCAAGAAGAAGGTATTGATTATGACAAAACCTTTGCCTCAATTGTAAGGTTAGAGGCTGTTAGGATGTTACTAGCTTTTGCATCTTATATGGATTTTAAACTTTTTCAAATGGATGTTAAAAGTGCTTTTCTAAATGGTTTTATTCAAGAGGAAGTTTAAGTTGAACCACCACTCGATTTTAAGAATCATGAATTTTAAAATCATGTTTTTAAGCTAACTAAGGCATTGAATGGGTTGCAACAAGCTCTTAGAGCTTGGTATGAAAGGTTGAGCACCTTTCTAATAGAGAAAGGATTATGTAAAGGCAAGGTTGATACGACTCTTTTCATAAAGAAATCCACAATGACCTAATAATTATGGAAATTTATGTTGATGATATTATATTTGGTGCTAATAATCATTACTTGTGTAAAGTGGTTTCTAAGTTAATGTAAGGTTAATTTAAGAGCATGATGGGTGAGCTTAAGTTATTCCTTGGAATAAAAATAAAGTAATGCAATGATAGGATTTTCATTAACCAAGCTAAATATACAAGAGATGTCCTCAAGAAGTTTAGCATGGAGGGAGCTAAGGCAAGAAAGACCGCCATGAGTACAACCACCAAACTTTCAAAGGATGAAAGTGGCAAACCGATTGATGAAAAGCGATATAAAGGTGTGATAAAATCCTTTCTGTATTTAATCATAAGTAGACTAGATATAATGTATGTTATATGTTTATATTATCATTTTCAATCATATCCTAAAGAGTTACACTTAAATGCTATCAAAAGGATTCTTAAGTTCCTTATAGGCATATTGAACTTAGGACTTTGGTACCCTAAAAGCTTAAACTTTAGCCTTATTCACTATTTGGATGTGGACTTTGCCAGTAGCTTACTAGATAGAAGAGCACTTAGGACTTTTCAATTCTTAGGACAATGTTTAGTTTTTTTATTTAGCAGGAAATACATCTTGGTTGCCTTGTCCATGACCGAACCAAATATATGGTGGCTAGCTGTTGTTGCTCACAAGTTTTATAGTAAAAACAACAACTTAGGGACTATAGTGTTGACATCTATTACATTCCAATAAGATGTGATAATACAAGTGTTATAAACTTTAGTAAGAATCCTATTCAACACTCTAGGACCAGGCACATTGACATTAGAAATCATTTTCTTTGTGATCATGTACAATGTGGTGACATAACACTTGAATTTGTTGACACGAACCATCAATTAATCTATATTTTCACAAAGCCTCTAATTGAGGAAGGGCACAACTTTATAATTCATGAACTTAATATGCTTAATGGTTCTAGCTTGAAATAAGTGCATTGTTTGTATGCTAATTTGCTTAATTTATACTTAAAAAACTTGTTATACTAAGTTTAGCAAAAGTACTGATAAATCAATAAAATTAATTTATTTGATTTATTAATATATTTGCAAATATTAATATGTCCAAATATCTTAGGCTCAATTGCATGATTTCAAGTTATATGTTTTTTAAGCCAAAATTCCTCTTTTTTAATGATTTTTGAAAGTAAGAAAATTAAGCCTAAAGGGTATAATTGAACAAGTTTTGCTGACTTTTTAGACCCAATCGTAACTTTTTAAAAGTTTAGTGACCAAAATGAAATTTCATCATGACCATTATTGGTGACGATTTGGATCCTGATACCTGTTCATCTCTAACACAACAGTTATGATCATGACCGATACATTGCTCAGAACTAGCCATATCATGATTGTGACTGCCATATCATGATTATGAGGGCAGTCCAAACCGGTTTTGGAAAATTAATTTTTTATTTAATGACATATCTTTTCAAAACAGAAGTTGTTTTCTAAGTTCACAATGACCTAAAATCAGTCCCTAGGTCATTTCTAACTTCTTTTTATCCTGTATAAATACTCTTATCCAATCACTACTTCTCTCTCACAAAAATTCTCTCTTTTTCAATTTTAAATTTCTCTCTCTTTTTTTTTTAAATTCTCATCTTTTACTCTCAAGCACTCTCCTTCCATTACACCAAAGAAAGCCATCCCTTCTCAAGGAGACTCTTCCTCTTCATGGAGAGCTCTCAAAAAGTGACTAAAGAAATCACATCCCCTTTCTTTTACAACCCAATTAAGATCAAGAAAAGAGTCTCTACCTTTCAAAAGAGACACATCATCCCTTCAAGGTACATGTCAAAAAGCACACTTGAGAAGATGGGATGCTTTGAAGAGGTTGAAAAACTCCTTCTTAAGGTAGGACCAAGAGAGTTTGCTTTTAATCCTCTCCCCACTTACCTTTCCTTGGTGGTTGAATTTCTTTCTTCTTACACCCTAATAACCACTTATTTTGATGATAAAAATCCACACTTTAGTATGAGATTTAAACTTTGGGGGTGGGAATGATTTTTGACCTCTCTAGAGTTTGATACACTCTTTGGGTTCACTATAAAAGGACATGCCCAAACTCTCTTCAATTGTCTTTCTCACTCTTTTTGGGTAAAGCATTGTAAACCTTAAACCTTTTTTTTTGGGACATACTAAAGCCTCCTTCATCCATTCCAAAATACTTTAGTACATCAACTGCTTTCTCACTTATACCTTCACCTCTTAGGGCCAAAGCAATAAGGTAGTTTCTCTTAATGATCTCTTCATTCTTCATTGCATGGTTAATGATGATCTTATTGCTTTGGGAAGGTTCCTTTAAGGGTGGTTATGGTTTGTTAGTAATAGTATTTTAGACTCCATTTGCATAAGAGGCATTATCACTAAGCTTGCTCAATTCTTCCAAATCAATCTTTCCAACCTTGACTCCATCCCTCATATTCTTCTAGATGATAATTTTGTTAAAAATTTTAAACAATTTAAAAGTTTCCAAAATAAGTGGGTTTGGAAAGATGATGCATCTCAAGAGGAAGGAGGAAGAAATGATGAAATGAAGGAACTTCTTTGCCAAATTGAACAATTTGAGGATCAAGAAGGAGATAAAGCAGAAGTTCCCTAATAAGACACTTAAGAGGCACCCTCCACTCAAAGAAAAAGGGCAAGGAGTGAAGGCATTTCAAGAGGAGCACAAGCCTTTAATAAGGAGCCTCAATGGGTGGTCAACTTTTTGATCAGATGTCCTTAATGGAATCCAATTTTAATGCATGATTTGTTCAAGTTGACTCTCACATTGCCCATATTCAATATGATGTTCATTACCTTTGTGAGAAATAAGGTTATGCATATCAATTGGCTCTTTTCACTCGTCCTCGTCCTCCTTTTTTTAAGTTATTTTTATGTGTCACATCTTTATTTTCTATGCTTCTTATGTTCTAATATTTGTCTAAGTAATATGTCTTGGACCATATCTACCTTGTTTATTTTATTAATGAAATTTATTTCTCTTCTACTTTGTATCTCTTCTATTTGTTGTTTCCTTTTTGCATTTTGCTAAAAGGGGGAGAAGATGTATATTTTGAGTATATTTTAGTTGAGTATATAATTGCATTTGTAAATTACTTATGAATTTTGATATGTTTATTGAATCTTGATATATGCAAATTTAATATAATTGCTTTGTGCAAACAATGCTCAAATGATGTGCATTGATTTCATTAAATCACCTTTAATTGTGCATTAAATGCACAAATATCATATCATTACTAAATGTTAATTTAATGTGTGCATCAATTGAGATGAAGCATTACTTTAAATTCTTAACCCACAGGCACACATTAAGAGGGAGCACATTATACACACATTAACACAATTATCATTTTTTAATTATAATCAAAATTATTTGTCAAAATGAAAAAGGGGAGACTGTTGGCTATTTGCATGATTAAGGTCAAATCTACCTTTTATTTTGATTTTAACAAAGTAATTTTGAGTGACTAATATGTCTACTTTGAGTGTGTATAATGTAGGAAAATTTTCAAGATTACAATCACAAGAATAGCATCAAGATAGTGATGCTCACGATCTCCATCATGATCTTAAGCATACTCACAAGTAGGATCTTCATAAAGAATTAAATTAAGTGAAAGAAATAGTGAACCTCACAGTTAGCATCACAATTATCACACTCATGATGGGTCATTGGGATCGTGATCAAGCTAAGCCTAACCATGATCATTTTGGACAATACGCAATTTTAGTCCAATGACCCTCACGATCTTGATAAGCACCGTGATCATGACCATGAGACAAGTCATGAATGAGGATCACGAGCATGACTGAGAAGACCATGAAGCTCAAAACAGGCAGTGACCCTCATGGTCCCAATTATGACTATGATCAAGTTCGTGATAAAGCACATGAGTATGACTCATGACCATGAATTAAGAAACTCATGGAAGCTGAAAGAGCTAGCGACGCTCATGATTATAACCACCAGTCACGATCCACATAGTAGCCCCGTAATGGTTACAATAAGGCTACAATGACTAGTTTTCTTAATGCTTATAATCATGACCAAGGTCATCACGATTGTGACTAGTGAATTTCCTACAAAATGTTGGTTGAGCATTAAATGAAGATGGAGATTGTTATGGTTGAAAAAGCTAGTTAAACAACAAGTTTTTCATCTCCAAGTATATATACACCTCTTATAACATCATTTAAGAGGTTATATGAAGTTGTTATGAAAACTTATCACTTAACATTCATTGTTCTAAAAAATTTCTAAAATGTTTTATTATTTATAAAAGCACTTTTGAGTGTGAGTTGAGTGATCTAACTTAGGTTCTTCTTCTTATAAATTCTTAGGTTTAAGAAAGAAAATGAGGAACTAAGATAGAAAGAATTGGTTTAAGTGTTTACTATACAAAACACTTGGGAATTTAATTTAAAGAGTGATCCAAGAAAACTCTTAATTGTAAGGTTTGAGTTGAGCCTTAAAACTCAAAGTGTAAAATCTCTAATCTAGTGAATAGATTGGTATGGATTCAAAAATCCTAACTTAGGGATAAGTTAGGTGGAAACGTAGGTTTGTTTAGAAATCAAACTCCTTAAATTTCTTTGTGCAAATTCCTTAAGCACTAATCCTCTTTTTATTTTCTTTTAATACTTAAAAATTTTCATTAGCCCTATTCACCTCCCCTCTAGGGCATTTTCAATTTGTATGAACTCTAAAATAATTGAGAGTATATAGAAGCCTCCATTATTATGAAGTTGCATACAACACATTTATGGAGTTCTTTTGGACTATAAAGAGATAGTTTTATTAATGTTGACTCTCCTTGGAACAAAGTAAAATTTAGGAATATGTAATCATTGTAAATCTTAATATTGGTATTGAAAAGGCCCTAGGGATAGGGCTATTAAGAAAAATTACATAATAAAGAAATTGTTCTATATAATTAATCTCTACAAATTGTATATCTTAAAAACAACATATGCTTTATATTCAAACACTAAAATTCACAAACATAGACAATAATATAT
>CATIWM010355255.1:0-15262 GCA_949671775.1 Mallotus repandus | reverse complement strand
ATACTATAAATTATAGTTAAACATTGAATGGATTGATAATTGATAATACTACATGCTTGAATGTGCTATTTTTCATAGAATATTATGTTATTCATTTGCTGAGTTGCAGGCTCACTCCTCTGCAATATTTTTCAGGATTAGAAAAACTATAATCTGTCATGAAGAAACATTTGCATCAATTGCACTAGTTTTATGTCACATAGGTCAGCAGGGTGGTCATCCACAAGTTTTTGAGCATCACATATGTAATAAATTTTATTATGTTGTATTAAGAGTAGTGTATTGTATGTGTCTAACATGAGGCAAAATGTGAGCTACTTGATTTTATAAACTCTTTTTGTGTGTAATATGTATTACTTATATAAAATAAAGGTGGTGTATATATTGACATGTGAACTAAAGTTAGACATTGATAGAAATATTATTTATTAGTCATAAGCATACAATGTATGTTTGACATCCTTAACAGGTGTCACAACAATAATCATAGTGTTTTTTTTTGGACAGCAATGTACTTGTGAATTACATATAATTCAATTTTTTTTCAATAATTCATGGATCCCCATATGCACACAGCCCTGCCATAATCTTTTGCCAACTGTATTTTTTTTCATTTCTCTTTTTTTTAGCCATTTTATGACATATAAAGGGGATTCCACATCGCGCACAGTCCTGCCTCATTCACAAGTAGCATTGCGTCCTCATATTCATCCAATCATATTTCTTATATTTACATATACATCAAGAGTTCACCACACTATCACAACACTTTATTCAACTCATTATCAACTAAATACATAATATATCACTTCATAAAGAAAATTAATATATGCGCCATAATATATAAGAAAAGAATAATATACCAAAAATATATCGAAATACACCATATTTCAACATGGCAGAATTGACAGTGCACATTCAAAAATACACCAAAAATTTCATATTATGACTATCAAAGCCATATTTTTCATATCAATAGAATTATGAGTCTAGATTAATTTTCAACTAATTTCACATCATTTGGATATGTACAGAAGGAGAAACATAAAAAACAATCCACCAAGGTCAAACTGTCAACCAAAACAAAGCAATAAAAAGTATTGCCCAAATTGGCCATCAAAATAGAAAAATTAAGCTTCCTGTATTTCTATTAAATTTATAGATAACATCTCAAAGTTTTTATAGGAACAAACATAACCCCATTTGAGGTTATAAAACTTTAGATATGGCTTCAACAAGTATTATGTTCTCACCTAAACAGGCCACCCGAATTCAGCAACCATTGTTCATATGTACAATCTCATTCATATATACAATCTCATCTCAAAAACAATTATCCATCAACACATTAATAAAAAATTAGCATCTATCATTTAGAACACACGTATTTCTCTTATCCAATCAGCTTAACAAATAAATTTATAATTATTTATTTATTTGTGTTATATTCACATAGAACATTAAATTATTCACTTACCTTTATTGCTTCCTTCTCTTTGCTTGCATTTACTTTGTGTGACAATCTCATTTTCATTTGATTTAGCTAAAATAGATCATAATTCACTTGTCTTAAACACTTAATAATAATGGAACCTTTTTCTAACATGATAACATCACCAAGCTACCTAAACATATGAAGCCGCCAACTATAACAAATTTAATAGGGTGAATTTAAAAATTTTTCAAAAATTCTATACAATGAATCTCAATATGAAACTTTTTAAATAATTAACCCTATGTGTTTAAAGTAATTTAAAATTGATTTTGTTTCAATTTAAGGTGTATAAAGGAAGAACTATAAGAAATAATCCACCTTACTTAGACTGGCAATGGAAACTGAGCAATAAAATATTTTCTCTTATTACACTAACATAGAGTCTGAATCAGATCGAGCTAAAAGAGGAACAATAGGTAACTCTTCAAATTTTCCAAATAATCAAATAAAACTCAATTTTAAGTTTCCTAGCTCAAGATATACAAGAAATACCGAGACTGATTTTAACTCATGAACTCTGTAAATCTGGTTCACATAATCAAAATGGCTGCTTGCAGGGATAACTTTAAAAAATTGTTGAGACTTATAGAAAAGGAGTTTTGATATGAAATTTGAATTAGTATTATATTTCTAGGTCTAGAAAATTCTATTAAAATTTCAATTCGATTAGACAACTACAAAAGGAATTATTGACGATTGAACATAACCAGGTTAATAAACTTGAGAGATTGAGCACCAAAAATGAAGCTTTGTTAAACCACTGAAAAGGTAGAATCAGATCTAGCTTAAAACTATAAAATTATAAAATACTCTTTAAAGTTTTTTTAGAATCAAACCAATCATAATTTGGACTTTCTTATTTCAAGTTATGATCAAATAAATAAGATTGAAAAATAGGTGCTTAGAACTCGAAAATTGCAGCTTAAAAATCCTAAATCAAATCAACAAAAACTCATAAATTACACCAAATAAACAACTTCAGACATTTGGAATGAATATTAATGGTCTGAAATGGTTTTAGACTTTATAATTCAGCTTGCAAAAATTTGCTCCCTTTGAAGAATCAAAACTCTCTCTAATCTCTCTTCTTCTATTCCTTTCTTTTATAAGTAAGCTACCTTTTTAAAAAAAAAAACATATGTGGCTGCTCTTTAAAAGCCATGGGAATTTTCTAGGCTCTTAGGATATATTTTATTGTAAAATAGCCCCTTTAGCCCTTAATGAAATGGATAAACTTCCTATAAACTCTTAAGCTTCCAATTGTTAACTTTAGGACATCTATTTGTTTCAATTAAGTCTTTATCACCATAACCTTTTTAGTTATCATTCTCCACTTCATTTATACTCCTAATCCTTTTTATTCTCACAATTTCACTCATTTTGAGTGTCATCAAAATTCAAAAATTCTTGCTTCTTGTTTGAATATAAGTCATGGCTAGACTCGATATAGTAGTCTAACTATATACACTAACTTATAGTTAAATTCAATCAACATGCATAATAAATACAAATGTACCTATAGTTTGGGTACGAGTGTTATAGACGGATTGTTCACACTTTAAGTGTAGTTAAAGCATGTCTTCTGGCTCAGATAAGCAGGCTTAGGAGGCAGAAGTTGCATCAGTTCAAGATGCAACAAATGATGATGCACCAATTGAAGCTTATAATCAGACTCAAGAATCAACAGCAAAGCAGAATTGAGAGTTGACACAAAGATCACATAACAAGGAACATAGAAGATACATTTTCTGTTTTTTGTTAATATTTTGGGAGGAGATAGGATTGGTGCTGAAATTTTTTGGGATAGCATCAAATTTATAGCGATCATTTTTTGGACTTGTGCTTGAATTTGTATGCAAAGTCATAGTAATCTGTATATATATACAGATTCAGGTGATATCTTTTTGTAAAGATGGACGCCTGATTTTTTGGTTGCAAACTATGTTATATGTAAACTTTGTTAACATATATTGTTGATATTAATTTCATATTTTGTTAAGAATTATTTTGTAGTTAGTTTAGGTCATGTTCAGGTTCATATTATATGTCTTCGTTTTAGGCATAACTTTTGCTCTCTCTTTTTTCAACACATACATACTCATTAATCCAAATAATTATTAACAAAATACGAAATTAAAATGTCATTACTACTTAGCATATGAAGGTGCTAAATTTTCTAACAAACAACTATGTTATATTTCATTAATCCAAAAACCAAAATTACATAGTTAGTTGAAGGTGTTATGTTGTCCCTACATTAGCAATTAAAAATTATTCCTATTACATCCACTACAAGTCACTGTTAACAATCATCATATTCTACCCTCCTTCCACAAAAACATACATATTCAGCCCTGATATCCAAGAACACCGCCTTTAAAACTCACTTGCACAAATAAAGGATGACTGTAATCATCCAAGAGATCACACACCGCTTCATTAACTTATTGTTTTTTGTTCGCAGCCCATTCTTCTCATTTTCAAATTCAGAAACTCTCCTCAGTAAGCCAGGAATAATTTGCTTGGATCTACTACACATCGGTGGATCAATCCAGTGGAAGAATTGACTTCCCATTCCATTCTAAAATCATTCCAAAAAAACCCAAAAACTCAGCAGAAAAAAACCCACAAATAATCAACCATTAAAACCTTAAAATACCATTAAATTATAACCTTACCATACTTTTATCACATGTCAAAAATCTCCTTCTTGGATTTGTGTTGGTCCAAGATGTTCTTATTACACTTATTCTCCCACAATCGCAAATCATATCTTCTTTTTTCTCTTATAGATCCTTGGTTTGAAGAACACTAACGCTGAATTTTCTTGGGAAGAAGAAGGCTATTGCAGACTCTATTGTAGGTAGAGGACCAACTCCCTCCAAAACCAACGCCATCCTTGGTGTTTCCAACACCATCCCTTGTGTTTCCCTCCTTTTTTTTTGGAGTTTTATTACTTGGTGACATAATCAGGCCACCTGTTCTTTGTTTAAATACGTGGCAACGTCAATGAATCAATATCAGCCACGTCAGATGAGTCTGTTTGAGTTAATAGATATGGACTAACGTGGCATCACTTAAGTGGTTTTAGGACTTAATTAAAAAAACAAATTTATTTAGGACTTAATTGTAAATTTTAACAAGTTATAGGACTTGTGGGGTCATTATCCCCATATAAAATATATGCAATATAGAATTTTATATATAGTTAAGTTTTATATAGATGAATTTATTTATTATTAGTTTAGTTTGGTTTATGGTTGTAAACGGGTCGAAATGTTCATGAGCTACTCGTAGTATGGTTTGATAAAAATTTGTTTGAGCTCATATAATAAATTCGTTTAATAAATGAGTCAAATTTAAATAATTCAAAATTCAGTTTGTGAAACTCGTGAACAAATTCGAATTGAAACTTGTGAGCTAACTCGTTATTTTAATATACTAATAATTTGATAAATAACATGTAATATATAAATTGTTATTCATAATAAACAGAAAAAATATTTTAAAAAACATATTACTAAATTAAAATCATACTTTTCTAAATATATCACAACTTATTTAGTAAATAATTGGTTTTAAACTTTTTAATGAATAATTTTAATTTATATTTTATATTTTAATTTTTTTAAAATTTCGTTTAAATTTATTTAAACATGCAAATAATTCACAAACATTAAGTGGAATAACAAGTTCAACTCAAGTTAAATTCATTCTATTATAAATGAATTAAGGCTGAACTAGTCTTGGTTACATCTCTAGTTTGGTTTAGGTTTTTAGTTTAGTTTAGTTTTTTTTAATTATTATTAGTATTTTAACACCGGCTACCAATACAGATCCAAATATGGATTGTGAACGGCCCCGTATTAGACTACCCGACCCGACTAATTGCCAGATGGATAGAGAATGCTAAAATTGGCGGGAGTTCATCTCATGAAAATTGGGGATCTCCCTCCCTGCTTTATGTTCCCGCCAAAAAAAGGACACAGTTGAGCGAGCGATTAGACAAAAGTGGAACATTCAGCAATTCAACTGGACGGAGGGAGAGACAGAGAAAGAAAGCAATAAAGAAAGAAAGGGAAATGGAGGAGACGTCAAAAGCAGCGCCAACCGGCTGTTACAAATGCGGGCGTCCAGGCCACTGGTCCCGTGATTGCCCTGATTCAAACACTGACCCTAACCCTACATCTACCAATTCCAATAATTCTTTTAGATCTTTTCCGATCAACTCCAATACCACTACCTCAAAACCTCCACCGGAGAAGCCAAAGAAGCTCCCCAGAACCAGACCCAAGCTCACCCCTGAGATTCTTCTCGGAGATGACGGTCTCGGTTACGTTCTTCGCCATTTTCCTCGCAATTTTAAGTATCGTGGCCATGGACACGAGGTGAATTTGATTTCAATTTTAAATTCTCATTCTCTATGTCTATGGTATTTGTTTTTTTTTTATTCATAAGAATTGATTTAAAGAATTTGCACAAGTCCTCTAACAAATCCTGTGTTTGAAGCATTATAATGTTCTATGAAGATCTTCCACCGGCAATGTAATGTAATTATTGATGATCATGACGATGCAGGTAAGCGATTTAGGGAATTTGATTCGCTTATACAGTGAATGGCACTCTCGCTTGCTCCCTTATTACTCTTATGATGAATTCGTACATAAGGTGGAACAAGTTGCTTCCACAAAACGCGTCAGGGTAAGCCAGTTCTCCTCGTCTCTCTCTCCTTTTTTTTTTTTGTCTATTTATTGCAGTACATCAGCAAAATATTAGACGTATGGTTGCATTGTATTCCTTGCCTGGGATCGTGTCTTTTTCAGCAGCTTGAGCACCGCCTATATATTTCGATGATTGCTCATTATGAATCTCTTGTACAAGGGGAGGAGTCAACTTCTTGCATAAAATTTGTCAGTTGTATGACAGGATAATAGCAACTTCTGTAATCACGTTAACAAATGCTGTTCAACTGAATTTATAGTTGACTGATTGTGATCTTCCCTGCTTTTTTCAGTTTTATTACAATTTGATCAAAATGATATGTGCTTCTGCAACTACTGCTTCCTCTTACCTTTTATGAAGTGCCTTGAAGTCTCATATTTGGGCCTACCAGTGAAATCCATATCCCTCTACTCTTACTCTTATTGGGCAGATTCTTACGAACATTATTTCTTAGATTTTAAGAATGGCACTTGTTTTCTTCAAAAATAAAATAGTAATATAGTACGTACTGTACACGATAGAATGATTTAATAGGATGAGTGAGGTTAAAGTACACGCTTTGTATGATGCTTGCATGCAAATTTCATGTATTTCTTTCTTGAGTTTCCAGTGATAGGTGAAGGATCCAGTTCACTGTACTTTTCACCTTCACCATTCATAATAGTTGCCATAATGTTGTCCATTCCACACGGAAGGTGCACACACACACAGTTTCCTTCTATCTATCTCATGTCATCTTGCTGCTCGTTCTTGAGCAGACATGTCTCAGAGAGTTAAGAGAAAGAGTTGCCAGTGGAGGGGATCCAACAAAGTTGCGTGAATCACCAGCTGAATGTGTTGATCCAAACCTCGAACAAGGTATGATGGATGTCTTGTTATTAACGATATACATTTGGATCTTGTGTTTTTATGCATTTCAATTTCTTTTAACAAAAACGCATATACACACAGCATATGCCATGTATTGTTCAGTTTTCTTGTTCTTAGGTTTCATTTATTAAGTGTTTATTTAATACCTTCATTAAATCCTTAATTAAAGCTAGTTCTCTGGCTTGGTACAAATAAGCTTTTAGTAGACAAGTCATTCTATCTTTGTTATAACTTCATTAAAGATTTTTTGTTTAAACCCAAATATATATTCTATCTTCTGTTCCAATTATAATCAACCCTATTCTAGCCTAACTGTTGAGTTATGATTGCTCCAAATACCTCCATCTCTCTCTGTAAATATATTGCAATTTCAGTTTTTGGGTTGATGACATAGCTTGCCCTCTCCTTTATGTGCCATTTGATCAGTAAGGAGGGTTGAACCTTTCTCATATTGTCGTTATTTCTTATGACAAAAATCTGTGTTTTGTCATCCATTCCTGAAGGTTACTTGTTCATATCGTTTTGATTTTTGCTAGCATCTTTAAATATGTTCTCATTACACTTCTGCATTTTGATAAAAGAGGATGAACTGATGGTATTATTTGATGTTCCATTCTTGTTGATGCTTGTCAAATTCTTCTAGATCATTTAACTCCTGCTGAAGCTGTGGGAATGCATGACATGGGGGGCTCATCTTCAACGAACCATGATGCAGATATTGAGCAAGAACACATGCTTCAGGATATTTTTGATAGAGCTACTGAAGTAAGCATGATTTCTTTCAATTAGCTTCCTTAGATCTATATCTTCTGTATGCTATGGTTCTTATGCTCTATCCTTGTGTCAGAAAACAGAAAGTTTAGTTGCTTTTTCTAGAATTAGTTGCTTGATTTAACAAGGCTGTGCCAAATATGTTTAGTGTGCAAGGCTGTGCCTCATAGTCATACACTTAATTTCTCTTTCCTGGCAATTAGTTTTGTTCCAAGTTCTTCCAAGAAACGTCCTCTCTGGGTGCTTCAATAAAACAAAGATACGGAGTAAAAAGATCTTTGATTTCTACTAATTACAGCATTTGCATTTTGTTTGAACTCAAATGCTCTTAAAGCACCATTACCACAAGAAATATGGCTGTTTTTAGTTGTGGATATTTGGTTGGTATGTGATCCATTAGAAACGTTTTATTCTCTAAAAGTTTATGAAATAAGCAGATTCTTAGATTAAAAATTAGCCTATATTCTGCCGCAGGAACCAGCTCATACATCACAGAGTGGCATGGGGCGACCGACTCAAAATAATAATGCTAGCTTGTCCAATGAAGTTTTGCTTACAGATGACCAAAGAGCTCGCATGGAAGCTAACAGATTGAAGGCACTAGAAAGAGCAGCAGCTCGGGCCAAATCATTAAAGTGACGCTAACTTGTAAGTTTATTTTATTTGTGCATTTAAATTCTACACTGGACACAGTGGCTCAAAGTGGTCATAAAATGGTTAATTACCATGACAGTTCAGTTTCTGCTATATTAAAATGTACTCTAGTCCTCAATGAAAATTCTATCAGTAAATCCATGGATGTTCGCTTCTAAAGACATTTCATAGTTTTCTTCTCCTTGCTATTCTGTTTCATTTCTTTTATCTTTGATTTCGTCAACATCACCTATTGCTTCATTGGATTGCTCAAATGTGCTGTCTTTCAATTCCGCTAGTAAATGGTCGTTGATTTCAATTTTCTTCCAGTAGAGATTAAGACTAGTCGAGTTTATACTCTTTCAGACTTTCCATTTTTTCCCTGTCCATCTAGATATTGCTTGTTATTTGGAAGGCATATTGGTATCCCAAATCACAACTTTTTTGACTTTTTCTAAATTTCTACCAAACTCTAAAATTTGACAAAAATTAGTACAATTTAATATATTATTTACAATTTTAACACAATTTAACATATTATTTATAATTTTGGAACAATTGTGATTTGATTATGAATTAATAAATAAAATACGTACTTAACGTTTGAGGTGAATTAATTATGATTAGTCTTTACAAATTACATAATTTTTTTATTCTCATTTTTATATTTTCTTAAATTGTTAAGATTGAAGTCTAACTAACTATTATAGTTAGTATTTAAATAATGTGCACGTGAAATTCAACTGAATAAAAATTAACTACTTCACTTTAAATGTCATATATTAATCAAATTGTAATTATACTAAATTTGTAAATAATTTGTCAAATTGAATTAAATTTACCAAATTATAAAGTTTGGTATAAATTTATAAAAGATTGTGATTTTTTATATCAATATGCGACAAGCAGGTCTTTGGGATGTTATTCTTTAATGAATTTTTTTGACAGTATGCCGCGGCCTCTCAAAGGATTTAGCAGGATATGCTTTGCTATTTAACAATCATCGCTTGATAATAGGCCAAAAAGGTCTTGCGTCATGCTTGTTTTTAAGTAAAAAGGTAATAATCTCAGTTCCATTGTAGGACTTTTTTGCACATGGATTTGCTGCTTTGACTCTTTAAGGCAGCAAAATCAGTAAACAGAAATGACAAGAGAAGCATATAACAGGAGAAACATTGTTTACCTTTGGAAAATTTACCAGGAAAAAAAAAAGAAAATAAATGTTCACAAGGCCTTTAAATCAATAAATCCCTTGTCTTGTCTAGTTGAGAGCTTCATATTTTGGTATTATGTACAAATGCCTCAGCTAGAGCTGAATACATCGGGGTGTAAATTTAAAATTAAAAAAATATTAAAATTTTATCTAACTAAATAATTTTAACCTCAAATAATTTTAAAAGTATGTTGTTTTAATTAACGTTTTAATTAAAGTAAATTATGACCTTACAGACAAATAAGAGAAATTAAGTCATTTTTATTAATTAAAATATGTTGTTATTATTATATTTTATAATTTATTAATTATTATTATTTTATTGAGTAATCTAATCTTTATTGATATTATTAAAATTAATGAGTTAAACTCAAACTTAAATTCAAATAATAATATAAATTCATATATACTATAAATTTTTTAAATTTTCATTTTAAATTGTACTACATTGATCCATTCTGAAGAGAATTGAATCTTCACCAAATTGTCTCAAAAAAATGGAATGATACTAGTATAAAAATTTTTGAATTTAGTATTGATTTAAAATTTCCAAAATTTAGTATATTTCTAAAAATTTTAAATTTTCGGATTTGGCCGTATGGTGCCTCAGCTTTGTGCTAATGCAATTCATCTTGCCTAAAATTATCAGGAATTGACAGACCAATCATAGTTTTGGTATACAATATTGATAGGGCCCCCATCTCCCAAAAGATGCGTCAGAAGACCTGCTTTAGTTGCATCCAGGTAATTAATAATCCACCTGAGGAATTCCTTCTCTTGTCCAAAATCTGCGCGGAACCTGCAGAATAATGGAAATTTTGTAAAGCAAATATTGTCATGGCCTCGATGTAGCCATTGATGTCAAGAGTCCATCACTTACCACTTGATTATCCTTGTAAGATAAACTGTCCTCTTTTCTAAGTCCACCTCCATTCCACTTCTTTGGAAGAATTCCCTTGCAGCATATTTCAATTCAGCTTCAACTCCTCGGGCCGTGAAAAATCTCACAGTGGGACTTGACCTTGTTCCATTGCACAGTCCAAAATGAATCAATGGATTCATTTTCTGAAGAGCAATCTGCAAATTTGTTGAAACAGTTCAAGGTCTTAGCTACTACTCATTTCATGGCATATGAATTTTTCAAAAAATAGCAATTATACGGATATATAGTCGCATGGTTTGGTTGTAGTTGGATTTTCTTTTCCTCTCTTCTTCATCTTGTAGCCAAACTTTGAACTCTTGCCTTGTAGAGTTTTAAGGCAAGAGGTTCTAGCCATCAAGGCATCTTAGACGTTGGATATAACTAATAAAGTACGGCTGAAAATTATTTACCTCCAGGCGCTTGTCTCCAGCACCAAAGGGCTTGACTAGTGAGTAGGGAGATCTTCTATTGTTTCTGAGAATTCCATTTTTTATTGTGTTAAGCGAGTAAGCGGAGCCTCCGACAACGTATTGGAAATCTGAGTAGAATGATCTCCTGTCGATTACCCCTTCTGGACAACCTATTCTAATTACAGCATGGATGACCATGGCATTGTGCAAGTTCAAGAAGAAGGCCAGTTTCTCATTTGTTGAGAGTTGTACTAGATCAACCCTCTGAAGATCTTGAGCCAAATTTACATACCTGCATGGGTGGAGAGATTGAGTTAGGGCGGGAGAATCCTTACCACTGTATGTCTAATGTGAGATAAGAGTAGTAAGTAAAAAAGGGTATGCAAGCTAATAATAATACCTTCGAAATTCCTCACTTTTGCTGATGGCAGCATAATCAACATGGCACCTATCATCAGAGGCATAAGACTCTAGTATTGCAGACATTATCTTATTGAGCCTTTGGCCAACCTTAATTGCGGATTTAGGTTCAGCGTCATTTGTGGATACTCGAAAATTGTAGCACTTGGGAATGAATGGTTGGTGCTCAAGAAAACGATAAAAGTGGTTTCCATCTTCGAAGTCATTTGCCCTGCACAAAGCGAATTTCAGCGTATATATACGGAGTGCAGGATTTGGTTTGTAAGGAGAAAGGAGCCATCTTACTCAAAGACATGGTGAATGAAGTGCTTCCTTGCCAGCTGCTTACCAATTTCAACAGCCTACACATATAGCATTACATGTATAAATTGGTTAGCATCCATGCAAAAATGAAATCCAATAATGAATCAGTATATGTATATTGATCATGCCAACGAGAGAAGTCAAGCAGCTAAGTTCTAATGTTTTACAACCCAATATTTTGTCCCTTGTAAAGGTTCAAGAAATTTTGGCAATTGAGAAAGGTAAAATGTTTTTTCAAAAGGTAAAAGTAAATAAATAAAGTGTTAGATGAGGTTGCAGTAATGATTAATAAAGAAAAAAAAAAAGAAAAGAATTTGGAGCACAGCAACCGTGGAATCTGCTAAAGTCAAGGCAATGCGCGTCTACTTTTTCACGGGAAGGAAAGGAGGAGAAGGAGCCTGACCTGCCTACGGCTTCCAACTTGAAGGCCTTGTCCATGACTGACTTAATGATAATGACATCCATGGCCCATGGATCGAGTCTAGTTTTGCTTAAACAGAATGCTAGTTGTATGATTATTATTATTATTTGTTTTTATATATGATTATTCAACTTCCTCCGCTCCTCCCAGTAATTTTGACAAGTTAGTGGTCCACTAATTTTAATGTTTGATTAAATTATAAAAAACCAACTAAAAAATAAAACAGATATTGTAATTATCCTTAACTTGTGTAATTTATGTGTATGTATATACCTAACCTCACATCGCCTCGAGTTTAAATTTACATATGGTGTGGTTGTTATACAGACAATTATTATTCATTTTTCAGCAAACGAGGTGGTTATCATGCCACCTTCATCATTGATGTTTTCTCCCCTAGAAACCAAAATCAATTTAAATAAAAATATCATCATCATCATCATCCCAAAATTCTCTCCTTTTTTTTAAAAAAAAAAAATCTTTATTTATCCATTTCAATCACCTTCAAATAAACAAAGTAAACGATTCAACATTGTTCAATGATACTATCATGTGTTATGTTAATTAAATTAGTTACATTATATATAATTAATGTAAATATAATCCGATGCCAATTAGGCCTAATTGATCTTACCATAACAATAATAACAATACTATTATTATTTAACCATTCTAACGGCAGGACAAATGGAGGTCCCAAGACCTCCCGTACCCCACAAGAGGCTTGGTCAAACATCAGGGGTGATCTTATCGTATTATATTATATTATGTGTACGTTTTCTCATGTGTAATGTGCACCTTACCGTACCCTACCAAATTAGACACATAACAGAGTCAGACTAGTATTTGACTTGGGGTGGTTCCTAACTTAAGATTGAATAAGTCAACAATAAGTTAAAGGCTTTTGAGGAAAAGTAATCTGATCTAACGGTAATCAAAGTGCTGAGTATGGATAGTACGATAGCCAGCGTGGAAACTAACGGTTAGGGTGCCACGTACGTACCTTGTTTCTGGAGCAATCGAGGTGCTGAATAAGCACCTCCACCATATGCGAACCAGCAAAACAGTTGTTCACGATCTTCATCTTCATCAGACGGTCCTGAATCGGCAATCTTTGCCTCAGAAGCTTCACGATATCCACCATTTCGTCCGCCGAGTACTCCTCCTGATCATCAAAGCCGTAGACGGGAGGTGCAGGGGCATCACCGCTACACTTAGTCCCCAGCATCTCCTTCAACTTCTGGTCGAAACCTCCGCTATTCCTCAACGAATTCAAAGCTATCAGACCTCCGAATAGCTTATCGTTGAAGAAAATCTGCGGCACTTGAGAACTTCCTGTTCTCTCAATCAGCTCTTTTTCTCTCAGAGGAAACACGTCGATGTTAATCTCCACGAATTTCAACCCTTTGTCTCTGAAAAAGGATCGAACGGCGGTGCAGTCCCTGCAATTAGACCTGGAGAAGAAACTTACCCTTCCTTTGATAAAATCTTCTTCGTTTTTGAGCCTGACCGTCACTTTGAGTCCTGATATTCTGTACTCCGTGACGTCGGGGAGCTTCTCGACGGTCTTACCATCATCATGATTATTGGACTTAATTTTGAAAGATGAGAAGCGATTGGCAATGGAAGCTGATAAACTATGGCTTCGCTGTTTAAGGAAGTTGCCGATAGAGGAGGTCATGTCGACAGTTAAGCTGTCGGGTAAGGATTTGGATCGGGAAAAGGCATCGGGATCGGCATCATCGATGTTGTGTTTAGGAGGAGGAGGAGGAGGCGAAAGACCTGGAGGTGCCTCAGGCTGAGGAAGGAGAGAGTGAGGTTGGATGATTTGCAGATGATGATGAGAAGGAGGAGGAGAAGCGGTATTGTTTGTAACGGATAGGACGTCGTCTTTTGAGACGTGACAGGTGTCGACCGATATGTCAGATGGCGGGTGAGTATCAACATTAATATCGGTGCAGGAATGTTTGTTTTCTGAAACTGCAACTGCCTGCTCCTGTTGTTGATGATCATCAGCCTTGGAATTGAAATTTGTCATAATATTTCCATCAGGAACAGGAACAGGAACAGGAACCTCATGGTCAGCTAGTGCTTCTCCGTTTGGCAATTCCATAACAAGTTGTTGTGATTTGGATGTGAACAGCGCAAACAGAGAGAGGAAAATGATTTTGGGCTAAATAAAATAGGGAGGGTTTAATATATATAGGTAGAGAGGGTAGAGAGGTTTAAGGAAAGGAAAAGGAAGAAAGAAGGAGAAATGAGGATATAACAATAAATCAAAGGAAGGAAGGAGGAGGAAATTAGAAGTAGGTTGAAGAAGAGGTCAAATATGCAGAGACAGACAGGGTCAGGGTCAGGGTCTGGGTCTCTCTTTTTTGCGTATCTACTTAGAATTTAGAATTTAGAATTTAGAATAAGCCAATTCAAATCTTGTTTTTAATTATTTTATCTCATTTTAAACAAACAAAATATCAAAAGAAACCTTTTTTTTAAAAACAAAAAAATCGCACAAAGGTTTCATCGCCGGCCGGCCTTAACAAACATCAACGGTCCCGCCTCAACTCAGCGTATTTAACGCAGAAGTTGTGTCATGTCTATATATATAGATATATAGTACTAACTTACTAAACTGCCCTCCATTTCCTTCTCTTTTCCCTTTCTGCTGCTGCTTGGGGTTGGGGGCGCCTCCACAGTCATTTTGCCTTGTTTTTTTTTTTTTGTTTTGTTTTTTATTCTTTCATTTGCCGCCGTAATTGCCGTTCGTTTAACAAATAGCAAATGCGTTAAGTCAACAGATTTTTTTCTTTCATTCCTTCCTTGTTTAATTGATTGATAGATATGATATCCAAGTGGCAATTTGCGAAAATAATAAAAATAATATGATTATGATGATTATAATGATCATTTTCTAAGTTGGGTGTATTTTCATTAAGTATATATATCATAATCTAATCAAGGTGTCAAATTAGCAACTTAAATATACAACTTAATCATGATTATGGTTATGGTGATGCGTCCCAACTCCCGTGGTGGATGGGGTTGTGATGGTAGTACGGCTACCATAGATTAGTTAGTTAATTAA
>CATIWM010355211.1:0-16604 GCA_949671775.1 Mallotus repandus | reverse complement strand
CAAAACAAATAAAAATAAAAACAAGCCCAAATAAAAATAATAAAAATAATAGATCAAAAACAACCATTATATGATTTTTCTAACCCTAATTTTAATTACATACAACCTAAAATTAATCTAAAGCCAATATTAATTTTAATTGAATTTACCAAATGAAATCCTAATTTACTAACCGATTACAAACACATGCCACACACATAATTTCACTATTCCCACTATTGGGGCTATTACAATGATATACTGCGAATAAAAATTAAAATTAACTACAACCCAAAAAAAATAAAATTACAAAATAAATGAATAAAATAATCCTAAAACACGTTCAAATACAAAAGTTAATCTATGGCATTCCATGGATCTTCATAGGTTTTGTTCGCCACCATGGATTCAAATCACCCCATCCATAATCATAAACACAAAAATAAATAAGGATTAGTAACTAAAAAGATAAAAATAAAACCAAATCAAATCAAATCAAAATTAAATAGAATAAAAATAATCAATAAAATAAGAAGAGAAATGAGTAAAAAAAAAACTAGTTAGATGGATGCAGTATTGATTAGCTCCTCAGAGGTTTTGTTTAATTCACCGTTTGAATAGATCTCTAGAATGGATCCAGGTGATCCAGCTTCGATTGTATTTTTTTCAAAATCTTTTAATCGCAGAACAAAAAAGAAAGCGTTTTTTTTTTAGAAATCTTTCCCGTAACCCAAAAAAAACCCTTTTTTTCTCCCTCTTTTTTTCTCCTTTTTTCCTCCCCTTCTACGTTCCCCTCTCCTCCTTTTATTCTCCCGTATATCCAAATCTGTTTTACAAGATAAGTGATTACGGTAGAGATAAAATGATCAAATAGAGGTTACGTAGATAGGATCGAAGATAGACCAAATATATATTAATTTTTTTATTTATTTTTCCAAAATTTTTTTTTATTAATTAATTTTTGACCAATCAAATCTAAGAAAAATCAATAAAAAAATAAAATAAAATAGAATTTCATGCCTCGGAACAGTGGATTATCGATCGGTAATCTGGAATCCCGACCGGAATTCTAGAATTTCGATCGGAATTCTGGAATTTCGATCGAAAATTTGGATTTCCGATCGGAAATATGGAATTCCAATCGGAATTCTAGATTTTTGGTCAAAAATCCACTATGCCGATCGAAAATCTATTTTTCTTTTTTTACAGAAAGACCCCTGAAGAAAAAGAAAAATTTTCAATTCAGTCCGTTAAAATGCAATCAAGCCTTGGGATCCGAAATTCAAATACTAGAGACCTATTTGTGACGAGTTTTCATCATCGGAGTCCTCTTTCGCATCCATATTCTAGTTATCCCGAAATTGGGTGCTTACACTTCCACTTCTTTCTCCTGAAGAACAATGGTGATTATTGATGAATCAGAACGTGGTTTCAGACCAAGAACTTGATGATGCCTTAAACACGGAGGAAAGAAGTGGAATCATGCACGGGTTATTACTCGAACTCCACACATATCCAAAAAGCGATGATCTTCTAGGTTTAATGACATCGCCATGGCCTTAAAGACCACTTCCTGTATCAGTTGTATTTTTGCAGTATATAATATTTTCATATCATTACATAATCAATCATACTAGAAGAACATTGGCTTTGAGATTGAAACTACTTTTCAGAGATACCCTTCTGTGTTTTTTGAGGAACAAGACTGACTGACCTAAAATTTCTAGGTTGTTCAGGCCAGACTTTGAGGATAAGTTAGTCTTATAGGCTTAATCCAAGGTATAATCTATTATTCCAGTTAAGTATTTGATCCTCTAATAGAATCATGTCATTACCATAACCTTGTATGGTGTCGACTGCTCCATATTTCAGCTTCTCTTCCATCGAAAGTGCAAAAATTTGCTTTGAAACTAAACGAACTATGTCCAAGAAAGCACTTGACATTCCATGATTTATTGACTAAAATAAGGAAATATCCAATTCTCAATACTATAAACTTAGCAGCTTCTATGGTGTTGTGAAATAACACATAAAAATAATAAGAGTAAAGAGAAAAAAGAAAAGAAAAATAATGGACACAAAGATTTAACGAGGTTCGGCAAAGTGCCTAAGTCCTTGGAAGTGAGCGGCTGGAGTTTTCTTATTATTCAGAACAATATCTAGGGTTACAAATACATGCTCTATATATAATAGAGTAGGTACGGTACATATTATAAAATCACCCCTGTACCATACCACTGGGCATTGTCGTCGTACCTCCAACCCATCTAACCGTAACCCCACAAATAAACCGTTGTTGTATATGATCCATACACAACAATCTCCACTTTGACAAATATGAAGCCCTTTAGGAGATATTATCCTGAAGTTTCTCTCATACCAAATGGGTTGGGGGAACATGTTTCTTTAGCATCTAGCAACATTCAACAAGTCTAAGCAATGCTTGAGCTTGTCACTGGTAACTAGCTTTATCAACATATTAACTGCATTCTCAGAAGTTTGAATCTTCTGTAGCGATATATTACCAGAAGTAATCAACTCTTTGATCTTGTGAAACCTCACATAAATATGATTTGTCCTAGCATGATACACCTTATTCTTTTCCAAATAAAAGGCACTCTAACTATCACAATGCAACTAAACTCTACCTTGCTCAATACCCAGTTCCTTCACTAGCCCTATAAGCCATAATGCTTCCTTTGCAGCTTCAGCTACTACTATATACTCTACTTCAGATGTGGATAAAGCCACTATAAACTGGACTGTGGATTTTCAATAAATAGGCCCTCTTGCAAGAGTAAACACATACCCTGTTGTAGACCTTTTATCATCTATGTCACCAGCATAATCTGAATTTACATATCCCATAACTGAAGGATCACCCTACTGACTACCAAGCATGATGCCATGACCTGTTGTATCCTTCGGATACCTGAATATCTATTTGACTGCTTCCCAATATTGCCTACCCGATTTTGACATAAACTTACTAGCTTGACTAACAGCATGAGCCAAGTCAGGTCTGGTGCAAACCATTGCATACATTAAACAGCCAACTGCACTAGCATATAGAACCTTTGCCATGTCTTCAATTTCTCCATCTAACTTTGGGCACTGAGTTAAAAAAAGCCAACTACACTGGTATATGGAACCTTTGCCATGTCTTCAATTTCTCCATCTGACTTTGGGCACTGAGTTGAAGAAAGCTTGAAGTGATTTGCCAATGGAGTATTCACTAGTTTAACACTACTCATCCCAAATATGTCTAACACCTTCTTAACATAACTCTGTTAAGATAACCATAGTTGTCTAAAGCCCCTGCCCCTATGAATCTCCATCCCAAGGATTTTCTTTGCAGCACCTAAATCCTTCATATCAAATTCTTTCCCTAACAAGACTTTCAACTCAATAACATCATGCCAACTCTTAACAGTAATAAGCATATCATCAACATACAGTAATAAAAAAAAAGAACCATCATCAAGGCTCTTAATATAAACACAACAATCATACTCACAGCGCCTATAGCCAATTTAAATCATGTAGAATCAAACCACTTGTACCATTGCCTTGGAGACTACTTTAACCCATACAAGGACCTTTTCAATTTGTATACTAGATGTTCCTACCCAGGTTGGGTGAACCCTTCTGGCTGCTCCATATAAATCTACTCCTCTAGGTCACTATAAAGAAAAGTTGTCTTCACATCCATCTACTCCAAGTATATATCCCAACTAGCTACCAAGGCTAGCACTACCCTAATAGAAGTATGTCTAACCATAGGGTAGAAAATCTCATCATAATCAATCCCCTTCTGCTATGAATACCCACTAATTGAGCCTTGAACTTTTCCCCTTCTTTTTTTAATACTACTGGCTTCTTCTTATAAACCCCTTTGCACCCTATAGTCTTCTTTCCCTCAGGTAGTTGAGCAAGCTCCCATGTCTGATTTTTATACAAAGATTTCATCTCCTCTACTATACCACCCATCCATCTATCTTTCTCCTCACTAAGCATAGCTTCCTGAAAAGTTTATGGATCTCCACTGCTAATAAGGAGAGCAAAAGAAGCTAAATCTTCATACCTAAATCTACTTGGAGGCTTTATGGTGCATCTCTCTCTATCTCTGATTAGACTATAGTGTTGTTCTTCTCCTGAAGTAGAGCTTGAAGGTCTTGAACTAGAACTTTCAACCCTTTCATTGTCTAGGACTTGGGGTTCTAAGTTCACTTGCACTACCTTTAAACTGAAACTATTTCTATCACTTACTGGCACATTGCTTTTATCTTTCTATTGTAACATTGTTTACTCATCATATATTGCATCCATATTGATCACCACTTTCTTTGCCATTGGATCCCAAAACTTATACCCTTTTACACCTTTCATATAGCCTTGAAAGATGCATTTCTTGGACTTTGGATCAAGTTTAGACCTCTCATCACTGGATATATACATATAAGCAGGACAACCAAAAATCCTTAAATTACTAAGATCAAATGGTTTACCTGTCTATACCTCTTCTGCAACCTTTCCACCCAATGTTGCATGTGGTGATTTATTGATGAGGTAGCATGCCATACTCATAGCCTCTACCCAGAAACTCTTAGGAAGCCCTGAATTCAATCTCAAGCACCTTGCCCTTTCAGTAATGGATTTGGTCATCCTCTCTACCACACCATTTTGTTGTGTTGTCTTATGAACTGAAAAGTGCCTCTGAATACCATGCTCCTCACAAAATTTTTGAAACTGTGAATCTTTGTATTCTATCCCATTATCTAATATCAAATATTTTATTTTCCTCCCTGTCTAGTTTTCTACCTCTACTTTCCATAACTTGAACAATACACCTAGACTTTCCTAGAAAAATCATCAGTAAAAGTGATAAAATATTGAGGCCCACCTAATTACAATTCTCTAGCAGGCCCCCATACATCAGAATGCACATAATCAAGAATTCCCCCGGTTGTATGCTGACCAATTATAAACCTAACTCTAGATTGTTTCCTAAGCACACAAAACTCATAGAATTCTAATTTGCAACTTTTAACACCCTTTAACATATTTCTTTCACACAATTATAGCATCCCACACTCACTATGATGACCTAGACACATGTGCCATAATTTTGTACAATCATCATCAGACTCAATAGCTGTAACTCTACCTACAACAGTGTTCTCTGGCAGTTCATAAATATTCCTTTTGGTTTGTTTTCCTTTCATCACAGTCAATACACCCTTTGTTACTCTAATATTTTCCCTATCTTCATTATATTTATATTAAAAACCATTAGCATGTAACGTGCTTAGGGAAATTAGATTCTTTCTCAAGTTTGGTATATGCCTAACAACACCATCAAGCATTTGAATTTTAATTATTTCTATACTAGCAATAGCATAAGGTTTATCATTACCTAAATAGACACAGCCAAAGGAACCTGACCTGTATGATGTGAACCACTGCTTGTTAGGTGTCAAGTGATAAGAGCATGTTGAATCAAGAATCCATGCATCCAGGAACAAATTTGTTGAAACTGACAACATATCTCTATCACTAAAGTCTGAATCATCATTTTGGACCACATTTGCAGACTTTGATGAGCCTTCATTCTTCTTGTCATCATTCTGCACCCTTTTATTTTAATAGTCTTTCTTCATATGTCCATACTCCTTGCACCTAAAGCACTGCACTGCTTTTCTAGGTCTGGATTTCGACTTAGACTTTCCCCTTACCGAACCTTCTTTACCCTGTCTCCTCCCACGTTCAAGATTTCCCCTCACAACTAATCTTTAGCTCTAAGATTCCTCACTTGCATTCTATTTTCGTTGGTTAAGAACAAACAATGCTGCAGTAATCTCCTCTAAGCTAATGGACTATTTCCCGTAGGTAAAGGTAGTCACCAAGTGTTCATAGGATGGCAGTAAAAAATACAGCAGTATAATTACTTTATCCTCGTCCTCAGTCTTCACATCAACCCTAACCAAATATGTGATTATTTGATTGAAGATATTAACATGTTGTGCTAAATTTGAACCCCTTTTGCATCTTCAGCCCATACAGTCGTTGATTAAGATACAACTTGTTCGTGAGTGATTTGGATATATACCGACTCTTTAGTGTCATACCTCTCGTGGAGATTTAATGTCCATAACTTGGTACATAATCTCATCTGCCAGGCATAGTCGTATGTTTCCCATTGCCTGCTGCTGTAACTCCTCCCAATCAAGATCATCCATGCCTTCTGGTTTCTTGGCCCGCAGCACCTTCAAAATCCCTTACTGTGCCAATAAATCCTTTACTCATGTCTGCCACAATCCGAAGTTACTGGTTCTATCAAATTTACCCACTTCAAATTTTGCTCCTGAATTGAGAGCCATCGTAACTTCTCTCATACTAGTTGTTGTGAAATAACACAGAAAAATAACAAGAGTCAAGAGAAAAAATAAAAAAGAAAAATAATGGTCACAGAGATTTAATGAGGTTTGGCAATGTGCCTATGTCCTTGGGAGTGAGTGGCTTCAGTTTTCTTATTATTCAAAACAACATCTAGGGTTACAAATACATGCTTTATATATAATAGAGTATGTATGGTACATATTATAAAATCACCCCTGTACCATACCGCGGGGCACTGCCCCCACACCCCTAACTCATCTAACGGTAACCCCATAAATAAATTGTTGCTACATAATATAGCAAATAAAAAAGTAATTCCATTAATTGATTAGGTTGATAAAAGAAAACCATACCATAAAACTGTTAGGAATCGGTTGCGCTACTTAGGCTATAAATACATGTGTGGTGAGCACAAGCCTTAATAGAGTAAATTTAAAAAATTTACTTTCTCATAACCCTTCATCATATGAAGAATTCCACTCCCATGAATCCATTTTGCATTTAACACATACCTAAGCAATACATCAACATGTATAAACAACAACCTAGGAATTATAAGTTGCAAAATACTTACAATCTCCTAGGTTTGATGTAGACCACAGGTAATCTACTATATTGGATTGCTCTTGGTTTAACTCTTGAATCAATGCTATGCCACCCAAATATTTGGCCTCTAGCTTGAAACACCAAAGCTTTTCCAATAACCATCTTGTTTTAATCAAGTGAAGTAACAAGTCCCTCTCAAATGACCCTTTGAAAACTTGCACTAACTTAATCCCTTGCAAGAACCTTTGAGTTTACTTTTGGTATATGTTGTGTTTCCTTTTGGTATATTTTGTGTCTCTACACTTTCCACTAGTTTTCTTAAAATGAATAATCAACCCATATTCCCTAGAACACTTCCAACGATATATATATAAGTGTAGAGTCAAGCCACTTTAGATAGTAGTGCATAAATTGAACTTCTCTTACACCACATCATTAGCATGCCACCTTCACATAGATGTGTTCAATTTGCACAAATATCTCATTGACATCATTCATGACATCAAGCAAACACCTAAAGACATCATGCACGACATCAAGCAAGCACCTCAAATACATCATGCATGACATCACAAGTAAGCACCTTATCATAGTGAGTATACAAATTGTATAAGTAACTCACAAGTGTACAAAGAATGATGTAGAGATTGTAATACATCTCATGCATTAAGTCTACATTCATTCTCTACACTAAACAAGGAAACCTAATCATTATTTTCCCATTGTCAACAATATACACTTAAGTGATAATGTGCCTAACAAGATAATATTGGCTATACATTGATTTATGGACATGGGCTTAATGATTTGACCAACTCTTGGGCCAACATTTGGGTTGAGCCCATCCATTTATCAAATGGGCCTTGATTAGGTTAATGGCCCTTAGATTAATCTTTGGGCCAAAACTCTTTTGGACTAAAACTCTTTTGGGCCTAAGCCTATACTCTTTAGGCCCTTAATCCAAGTCTAATAGGAAACAACACATTTTATTAATTTAATACTATAATTAATATCTCATATTAATTAAGTGTTTAATAATTAAACTCTTGGTGGAATTAGATTTCATGATATGCTAGAATCATTATTGAAAAGTATAAATCTAATTCCCTTAATCAAATTAATTGATTAAACTCTTTAATTAATAATGGGATTAATTTGGTGATTTGGTAAAACTCTTTAGGTGTGACTTACTAGGTTCATGTCTAATTGGTAATAAGAATATAATATCAACACTTGATATTATTTGAAACTCTTTCAAGTCTAAATGTGAAAATCTCATTTATACATATTTAGTTCTCATAAGTTGTGAGTGACCCTAGCATCGATATCACAACTACCCAATTAGAAATGAATGCATATATTGATTAACATGAAACATTTGATCATAATTACCGTGCACTAAAATCCCTCAATAGAAGATCCTGATATGGCCTAAAGTCAAGGTTTAATTAAACTCTAATAGCCATATCATATGACCTCATCTTAAGTTATTCTTGATAAAATATAACAAATACTAGAAATACTTTCTAGCACTGAAACTCTTTCCAACGGCGTTATATTTGTCACTGTTCGATCCACCCATCACATGAGTATCCACATGTCTATTCTGATATCTCATATCAAGTAGTATAAGACTCGCTACCTCCCACTATTAGCATCGCATACTAATCAAGAAAAATAGACAGAGGTTATAGTCTAATTAATATCACCCAAATATTAATTAATAAACTATGAACAATTTTTAGCATATGTACTAAATAAATATGTCACCCATATTATCAACTCTTGATAATAAATTTATTTAACATAATGCTAAAGGATAAATAATCAAATAAACAAACACTATATTTAAATAAATATTTTATTATCATAGGGATAATTTATAATATTATTATACATTACAAAATGGCATTAGGGCACATCTATACTAACAATCTCCCACTTGCACTAGCGCCATTCACTACAATATCTAAGACCCATCTTCTCAAGATGACAGTCTAATTGTAGCTGGGGAAGCGCTTTAGTTAGTGGATTAGCCACATTATCGGCTGAAGCTACCTTTTGCACGGGCACATCGCCCTTCCCAAAAAGTTCTCTAATAATATGGAAACACCTTTTTTATGTGTTTGGATTTCTGGTGAGACCTTGGTTCCTTTGCCAAAGCAATGGCTCCATTGTTGTTACAATAAAGAGGAATCAGGGAATCAATGGAAGGAACAACTTCTAGTTTTGTAATGAACTTATTAATTCAAATAGCTTCCTTAGCAGCATTTGATGTGGCTATATACTTGTCCTCTGTAGTTGAATCAATAGTGATACTTTGCTTAGAACTCTTCCAGCACACTGCACCTCCATTACAGATGAAAATAAACCCAAAGATAGACTTTCTATCATCACATATAATTGAAAATCAAAATCTGTGAAGCCATCTATCTGTAAATCAGTTCCTCCATAAGTTAAGACCAAATCTTTAGTCCTTCTTAAGTACATAAAGATTGCCTTAACTGCTATCCAGGGTTCCAAACCTGGATTAGATTGAAACCTGCTAGTCACAATAACAGCATAGGCAATATCAGGCCTAATATATAACATAGCATACATTAAGCTTCCTATAGCCGAAGAATAAGGAACTTTGGCCATTTTCCTCATTTCCTCTGGTGTCTTGGGTGACATACCCTTGGACAAATGGACGCCATACTATTATGATGCAAAATATCATAGTTTTTAGTGTAGCTATGCTTTATTTTTCCTTAGTTTTTATTTATGTTTGTTTAATTATTGCATTATTATCTTAATCTTTATTGTTCTTACTTTAATTTTGTGTTTCGTAGGTTTTCGTAGGCTTAATTCATGATGGAAATACATTTGGATGCTTTGTAATGAAGAGAGATTCGAGGAAAACTAAAGTGAGGATAAGGAGAACTGTCATGACTTGGCACCAAGGAGTTGAGTCGTGACAACAGAGAAGTGTGCCAACTCGACACAGTGGTGCTGAGTCGTAACAGAAGCAAATGGTGTTGACTCAAGCCTAAGTCGGCACAGTGGTACCGAGTCATCCTTCACACCCCTTTATCGCACCTTTTCATATTTACATCCAATTTAAAAGAGTACAAATTAGAATGATGAGAAGCCTATAAATACATGAACTTGACTTTATTTTGAGCATGAAAAACACTTGGTTTTTTTTTAGAAATAATTAGCATCATTTGTTAGTTTTATTATTTAAAAGAAGTTGAAGTGTCAAATGATTCAAAGATATAGCAAAAAGTTCAAGGAAGATATCAAGAGGATCATTCAAAATCAAGTAACTTTCAGGAGAGCATTGAATAGTTTATCAACACAATATTTTTTTCTCCTTTCTTCATTTAGTTGCTTGATGTTTAAAATACTTCCTTGTTATTGTTTGAATTTAAATACTATGAATTTTGGCTAAGTCCTTGTTTATTAGAATTGCAAGGATGAATTAATCTATGAACTACATTTTTATCTTTTATAGTGAATGAATGATTTAAATTCAATTGAGTTTTAGAATGTGTTATGTATGTTTGATCACTATATACAACTTATTAATCAAATGTTTACAATGAGAATTGGAACATTTTGGTGGAAAATCAATTGAATTTATTTAAAGGATAGAAAAGTACATGGAGACAAGAAATCCACTTTAAGAGGTTTAAGAATTGGCATGGAACTTAATGATTTTTGTTTATCTTTACAATGTTATGAGAGTGCTTGTAGACTTTAAATGAAAATACCCTTAATTGACAATGAGAATTACTTTTAAGGATTGTTGGCCATATTCTCCAATCATTATGTGTGTTTATATGTTTGTTAACTTTATAGTTCTTGATTAATTTTGAATTATAATTCTAATAGACATTGCTTGAATTTGTTATAGTATATTTAGTTTAATTCAAGTAAATTGTAATTCTTTGTAATTTTAGGATACATAGAACTTTTCAATATATTCTTTTATATTATTTGCCTATCCATCTAAGTATTTACTCGGTTAATATAAAATTGCTCTAAGATTCCCTAGTGTTCAACACCCTACTTGCTTTATACTTAGTCTTAGAGACTAGGGTATTAAATTTGACCTACAGCACATGCCTAAATGGTAACAATCCTCTCTTGGAATCAAGCCTGTTGAACCTTTTCAACACCTTTTCCAAGTAAAGACTTTACGATAAACCTATCATTCTCTTCGCTCTATTTCTATAGACTCGAATCCTGAGGATATAAGTTGCCTACCCTAAGTCTTTCATTGAGAAGGTTTTAGATAGCTAGCCTTTTTCAAAAGTCATCATTCCAACATCATTACCAATTAACAAAATGTCATCCACATACAAGACTAGAAAAGTGAGTTGGCTCCCACTAACCTTCTTGTAAACACTTGGCTCATCTTTGTTCTTTATGAAACCATAAGAACGAATAGCCTCATCAAAACGATGATTCTAACTCCTTGAAGCTTGTTTTAAACCATAAATTGATTTATTAAGCTTGCACATTTTTAAGCTTTCCTCGGATTTATAACCCTTGGGTTGCTCCATGAAAATGTCTTCCTCAATATAACCATTAAGGAAGGCGGTATTGACATCCATTTTCCAAACCTCATAATCATAATGTGCAGCTATAGCTAGAAGAGCCCGAATGGATTTAAGCATGCCTACTGGCGAGAAGGTCTCCTCATAGTCAACCCCTTACCTTTGGCGAAAACCTTTCGCTATAAGCCTAGCTTTATAGGTGTCAACCTTTCCATCAGAACCAATATTTCTCTTGACGATCCATTTACACCTATTAGGTACAATACCCTCATGAGGATCAATAAATGTCCAAACTTGGTTTGTATATATGGAATCCATTTCAGCTCTCATAGCCTCAATCGATCTTGAATAATCTTTATCACATAAAGCTTCCTCATATGTAGTAGGATAATCAACATGAATGCTTTCTTCATAAACATGCAACTCTTGCATATCATGAAGAAGGCCATATCTCTCCGGAGGATGAGATATCCTACTAGACCTTCTGGGAGTCAATATGATGACATTTTCAATTGGAATAGGCTCTTCAGGTTGATCAATATCCATTTGATCAATTTGTTGGGCTTCTTTAGATGACTCCTCATCTAACATTATCTTCCTTCCTTTACCACCTTCCTTTAGAAACTCTTTCTCAAGGAAAATAACATCTCTGCTTATAATAACAACTTGTTTAGCAGAAAGATAAAAGCAATAAACTATCTTTAGGATATCCAACAAACCTTCCTTTAATCGATTTCACATCTAACTTGTCCAATTTTTACCTTTTGATAAAAGTAGGATAACCCCAAATCTTAACATGCTTAAGCCTTGGTGTTCTACCATGCCATATCTTATATAGTGTAGTAGAGACTGATTTGGATGGAACACGATTAAGGATGTAGCATGTTGTTTGGAGTTCATAACCCCAAAGTGATATGGGAAGATTGGTATAGCTCATCATAGAACGTACCATATCCAAAAAAATACGATTCTGCCTCTCGAACATACAATTTAATTGAGGTGTTCCAGGCAGTGTGAGTTGAGATATAATGTCATGTTCCTTAAGGAACTCAATGAACTCGGTACTTAAGTATTCACCTCCTTGATATGATCTTAGAGTTTTAATACTTTTCCCAGTTTAGTTTTCTACTTGGGCTTTGAATTCTTTGAACTTTTCAAAGGATTCACTTTTGTTCTTCATAAAAATCAAATGCCTAAACCTTGATAGATCATCTATAAAGGTTACAAAGTAGTAGAAACCACCTATATCCATTTCACTAAATGGTCAACATACATCAATATGTATGATTTCCAACACATCTTTGGCTCTTGCCATTTGTCTAACAAATGGTGATCTAGTCATCTTGCCTTGAAGACAAGCCTCACAAGTCGAATTGGATGTGGATTCGAGATTACTCAAGATTCCCATCCTTTCTAACTTTTCAATCTTATCGTCCGAAATATGATATAGTCTTAAGTGCCATAGATATTTGGAATTAGAGACATCATCAATTAGTATTGCATTTCCATTACTCACATTAACTTAAGGCTCATTGTTATTGGAATTATTATCAACATAATATAAACCATGTATTAAATAACCCATGCCTATTATATTACTTCCAAAGTAAATATTACATATGTCTCTTTTGAAAAGAAACTCATAACCTTTTCTAGTCAAACTAGAAATAGAGACAATGTTTTAAAGGCATTAGGTACATATAATACATCATCCAACAATAAAATATGATCATATAGGTCAATAGAAGTAGAACCTATAGCCTTAGCCGCAACACTTACTCCATTGCCAAGCTTTAAGGTTACTTCATTAGGCCTCAACCTCCTCTCACTTACTAGATCCTGTAAGGATGAAAAAATGTGAGAATTAGCATCGATATCCAATACCTATGCATTTGATGAACTCTTACAATATTTAGAAGCATATAAATTAGAGAAAATCTCACCTTCTCCTTGATTGCCCTTTCCTTTTGTCTTAAGAGACTTAAGGAACTTATGACAATTCCTCTTCCAATGCCCTTCACCTTGACAATGGAAACACTTTCCTTTATCTTGGCCTTCCCTCACCATATGCTTGCCCTTTTTTCTTGGCTATGCCACCCGTGGGCTTGACAACACTTGTCTTGCCCTTCTTTTTCTTATTCCCTTTCTTCTTAGTCTTACTTAAAGAAGCAATAAGAGCAACCTCCTTCGTCTTGCTATCTTGGATAGTCTTTTGGGTCATCACTGGCATGTTTAAAAGCTCCGCAAGAGTGCACTCTATTTTATTCATATAGAAGTTTGCAATGGTTTTCCTAAAGATTCGGGAAGTGATTAAAGGATAAAATCCACTTGGAGATGGAAATCCATATAAAAGTCTAAATTCTCTAGCTCCTCCATTGATCTAATCATGGAGTTTATATGGACTCCTCACTTTCTTTCATCTTTGCATGAAATAACCGCTTTGATATCTCATATCTAGCAGTCCTATTATGTTCACCAAAGAACTCTTGAAAGTGAAGTAGGATTTCTTTTGCATTTGTGTACTTCTCATGTTGCTGATGGATATTGGTATTCATCGAAGCCCACATTATGCATCGTGCTTGCAAATCATCATCATTCCATTTACTAAGAGTATCATGCTCTTCTTGGGAAGCATTTTTAGGAAGAGGACCGAGTGGGCTTTGATTCAATACATATAGTATTTTTTTTAAAAGCTAAAATAACTTTTAGATTCCTAAGCCAATTAATAAAATTAGGGCCCATGAACCTATGTTGGTTGAGTATAACTAATAGTGGGTTTGAAGGTCTCATATTATCAATTTTTCGCAAAGGTAACAAGATTAATTAGATCTATGACAGTTGTTATATTTACCATTGGATTTGGTTTTTAATCTTAATGGTCTCCCACTAACTTAGCGAATCCTACACTTCCAAGTAGAAAATGGAAATCCCTTGTTGGATGGATTTCTAGTGGGTGATGGAGTTCTTAATAGGTCACTAATATCTCGCAGGTACACATTGTCATTCTTGGAATATTAGTTCTCATTAAGTGGACAACTCTTGTCCATCACATCTCATGTGAGGTTCCATCAATCCGGCTCCTAATGTTATTGACCTCAGGTACACATTGTCATTCTTGGCCCTTGACATTAGTTAGGTCCACACCATTGGATCAGTGAAATATTTGGATTTGAACACTACAAACCTCAGATACTCCTATTGGCCATTCTTGGCCAATAATGTATCCATACACCCACAACATCTTATGCTTAACAATAACACTACATGAATCTCTTAGACCTTATGTACACCCCTATGTTTCCATAGCCGATGCACATAATCCTAAAACCATGCAAGTTATTGCTCCAATGGAGAGCCTAGACCTAAATTTAATTTAGAAGATTTTTGAGTCTTTAAATTAGGTCTCACTTTGTACATTAGCCAATTTATATACATATCACAGACATATATTGCATATCATCAAATATATACAACATGTTACAACATATATATCACATATATAGATAGAACATGCAAGATGGATGCATAAATATGGAGTGATAATGGGCCTTTCTTCAGCATATTCTAACTCTTAGAATATGGGCTTTACCCTCTTGGGTCTTGTCATCTTGGGCCATGTCACCACGAGCCTTACTACCTTAGACCATGTCACCATAGGTCTTGTGATCATGGGCTTAAGAAAAGCCTTCATGCATGAAACTCCTTCTCACTATCTCCAAGGATCTCCATCTTAAACAATTCAAGCTCAATGTCACAACCCTTGTGAATTACATTGAATCCTTAGCATATCAAGGTAAATATTACATCCTAATACTATATAATTGATATTTAATTACATACCAAATTATAAAATAAATTATTATTACAAAACTAAGGATGCAATCTAAGTCCATAATCATTTTATGCATGTATAACAAGCAAAAGTTAAGTAAAATGCAACTATTGCATGTTAGGGTTAATATGCCAAGCATAAATGCATGAAAACTCATGTTTATAGGGTTTAAGTACTCCTCATAGTCTGGTCACAGTCATGACCGTGCCCGTGAGGGCTACTACCTCCTCCAAACTTTGAGTCGAAGCTCATAATTTTGCAAATCCAGTATCACTCATGATCGGGATGCTGCACCTCATGACCATGAGTAGTCTTGACAATGAATTTTAACCATTTTTACACATATTTAGCCACAACACTTGCAACTAACAATAATCATAATCATAACTCTTGCAATTATCATTAAATTTAGCATATGTTAAATGCAAAAAGGAGTATTGATACCACTGTTAGGAATCGGTTATGCTACTTAGGCTATAAATACATGGGTGGTGAGCACAAGCCTTAGTAGAGTAAATTTAAAAAATTTACTTTCTCATAACCCTTCATCACATGAAGAATTTCACTCCCATGAATCCATTTTGCATTTAAACACATAGCTAAGCAATACATCAACATGTATAAACAACAACCTAAGAATTCTAAGTTACAAAATACTTACAATCTCCTAGGTTTGATGTAGACCACAAGTTATCTACTATATTGGATTGCTCTTGGTTCAACTCTTGAATCAATGCTAAGCACCCAAATTTTTGGCCTCTAGCTTGAAACACCAAAATTTTGCCAATCACCTTCTTGCTTTGATCAAGTGAAGTAGCAAGTCCCTCTCAAATGACCCTTTGAAAATTGCACTAACTCAATCCCTTGCAATAACCTTTGAGTTTACTTTTGGTATTTTTATGTCTCTACACTTTCCACTAGTTTTCTCATAATGAATAATCAACCCTTATTCCTTATAACACTTCCAAGGATATACATAAGTGTAGAGACAAGCCACTTTAGATAGTAGTGCACAAATTGAACTACTCTTACACCACATTATTAGCATGCCACCTTGTATGCCACCTTGACATAGATGTGCTCAATTTGCACAAATATCTCATTGAAATCATTCATGAAATCAAGCAAGCACCTCAAATACATCATGCATGACATCACAAGCAAGCACCTTGTCATAGTGAGTATACAAATTGTATAAGTAACTCACAAGTGTACAAATAATGATGTAGAGATTATAATACATCTCATACATTAATTCTACATTCATTCTTTACACTAAATAAAGCAACCTAATCTTCACTTCC
>CATIWM010355197.1:0-16656 GCA_949671775.1 Mallotus repandus | reverse complement strand
TAAGTTACCAATAATCTGACATAACCTAATTTACATGGAATATTATAGTCCTTTTGTCACATGATATCCTGATTGAACTTAAAGCATATTTTATGTCATCCTTATACAATTCAATCACATTATCTCTTGATTCTAAGTAGGTTGAGAATGATGACTCTTTGTCAATTCATTCCAATATGGCTATGCATTTTCTTCAGTCTATCTTATCAAGGGGCCCACAGATATCTTACTCAGATTAAATGAGGGACAAATTCTTTCTCAATCACTCATATTCCTCACATAACTTATTTTATATCCAACAACAACTTATTTTATTTCCTCACATTCCTCACATAACTTATTTTATATCTAACAACAACTTATTTTATTTCCTCACATTCCTCACATAACTTATTTTATATCCAACAACAATCTATTTCATCATCTTGTTAAAGATAATGTTAGAATGTGCTAAAATATAAAATAATTATGTAGGAAACCATGGTGATTTTAAGGTCAGAGGACTAAAACAATATTACTGTGATGAGAATTACTTGTGACAATGATCTATGTAGTATGCTTATAGTGGGTCAATCCAGTACATCTTTCTCAAACAAGTACCTATAAGTTGACTTAATATCTTATATATATGAATAGTAAAACATAATCATCAGTCAACACCACACTAGTCTTAATTCATTATTATTTCAATAATAATGAATGACTAGGGATAGATAAGAATAAAATTCATATTTAACCTAAGGGTTTTACTATCAACTTACATACTTGAAGACCTTAGGAAGAATTGACTATTCAAGTAATAATATAAAATAATAATGAAGATGCCTCTTTATTAATAAAATCAACATATGATAAAGTCAAAACATAGTCATACATGATTGATCTAGTGCATATCACTAACAGTGGTAATAAAGCAAAAGTTACTTGAAGATAAAATTGACGATTGTTGGAAAAGGGAAGAACTTTATTGGCATCAACGATTTCGGGTAAAGTGGCTTTTAGTTGGTGATAGAAATACACGTTTTTTCATATAACAGCTATGCAGCATCGGTATAGGATTCAGATTTTTAGGCTTAAATCTCATAATTGCAACTGGATAGAAAATGAACAGAAATTAAAAATATTATTTATAGGCATTTTCAACAGCTATATCAAAAGGAAGTCACCTCTGGGACTAATCGTCTTTTTAGATACAAATAGAAAGTGGTTATTGATGATTTGAATGCCGAGTTATTATGGCCCATCACTATAGAGGAGGTTACCAAAGCTGCCTTTGATCTTAGGAGGCTTAAAAGTCCAGGCCCAGATGGCTATCAAGGTATGTTTTATCAATAGTTTTGGGATTATATTAAATCTGACGTGTTCAACTTAGTTTTCAAATTTTAGCAATTTAGAATACTACCTGCTGAGATCAATAAAACCTTGTTAGTTCTAGTCCCTAAAATAAAGCATCCTAATTCCCCTTCTCACTTTTGACCTATCAGCCTCTGTAATTTTAGTTATAAAATAATTTCAAAACTCCTTGCAAACCGCTTAAATCCACTTTTAGCTCAAATTATCCACCCTCTACAGAGTGCCTTTGTCTTAGGGAGATTAATTTATGACAATATTTTAATTGCTCATGAAATTTTTCATTCCATAAATACATCTAATGTTAAAAAGAGAGGGGGGGGGGGGGGAGGATGGCTCTTAAGTTATATATGGAAAAAGCGTAGGATCGGGTTAACTACCATGTCTTACAAAAAAATTATATTTAAGATGGGTTTTGCTCCTAAGTAGGTAAGTAGAGTTATAAAATGTGTTGCTTCTGTTTGTATGGTTGTCTTGGTTAATAATGACATCTCAGGTTAGTTCCACCCCACAAGGGTATTGCAACAGGGAGATCCCTTATCTCCCTTTTTATACCTTCTCATTGCAAATATGCTGCCCAATATCCTAAAGGGGTCAGTGACAAATGGTCATCTTAAAGGATATAAAATTCATCTATAAAAAGCCCTATTATTAGTGCCTCTCTTTTTGCAGATGACACTCTTATCTTCAGCCAAGCATCTATCACTGAGACTTGGCATTTGAACAAAATTCTTGATTAGTGTATGCAGGCTACTAGCCAAAAAAATTAATAAACACAAATCTAGAATTTTCTTTGGTAAAGGTGTGACCCTGGAAGCAAAGCTTCGAATTAAGGAAGTCTTACAAATGGATAAAATGGAGAGAAATGGCAAATAATTAGGCTTACCTACTGAATGGGGAAAAACTAAAACATAAATTTCCATAACTTATCATATTAAGAATAAAACTCAAGGTTGGAAACACACATCTCTTTCCCATGTTGGTCGAGAAGCTGTCTTGCAAGCCATCTCCTCATATGCTTTGTGTTGGTTTAAATTTCCTCAATTCTTTCTGAAAGAGGTTTACCAAATTTTTAATAAATTTTGGTGGAAACAAAATGTCGAGGATAAGGGTATCCACTGAAAATGATGGGATTATTTCTCTAAATCTAATTTCGAGGAGGCTGTGGTTTTCAACACATAGGTCTTTTTAATACAGCTTTATTAGCCAAAAATGTCTGGAGGATCTTATGGAATCCAGATTCTTTATTGACTAAACTCCTCTTTGCCAAATAGGGGCATAGTGAATCTCTGCTTCATGAAGGCTTATATGCTAAATCCTCTTGGGGATGGCATAGTTTTATCGAAGGAAGAAAACTATTATTATTAGGGTACTCGCATTTGGGAAGACCCTTGGATACCTTCCATTCTAGGCTTTCATGTCTTATCTCTTAAACCTATTGAAGTTCCATATTTCTAGGTAGAGGATTTAATGTTACAGGATCTAATGGGATGGAATCTTGAGATTCTTAGTTCCTTATTTTCTAAGGAGGAAGTTCAAGCTATTAGGAAAATTTCCATTAGTCAAAACAACTTATTTTGATCCTTGGATGTGGCACTTTGATCGATTTGGTCTTTATACTATCAAGTCTGGCTATCATCTCCTCTATAATTAGTTAATACTTGATGATTCTTAGAAGTCTTCCTTTTCTCATCATAATAAAAAAATTTGATTTTCTATTTGGAAATGAAAGGTTCCCCAAAAAATTCATTTTTTCCTATGGAGATTAATGACCAATTCTCTCAGTTCCTGGGGGAATTTGTATAAACAACGATGTGCTCCATTACCAATGTGTGGCATTTACAACCAAGCTATTGAATCCCTTAAATATTTCTTTTTCTTTTGCGCTCATGCATCCTAGATTTGGTTCTTATCCACATTTGGTTTTAAACTCAATAATATGGTGTTCCCTTCTATTTCCACTTGGTGGCAATCGATCATAGAATTTCTGACTGCTCAAGCCTATTCAGCTCATATTGATTTAGTTGCTTTTTTATTATGGTTTATTTGAAAAAATCATAATGCTATGGTTTTTTTGAGCAATCACCTAGATTGCCACGATGTAGTTTCAAAAGCAGTAGAGGCCTGGTGTACTTATTAGAGCATTCCTCCTCTAGTTCAGAGAAGATCTTCTTTTATGGTTGTTCCTTCACAACAGACTATTTGGTGTGCTCATCCTCTGGATTTTTGGAAATTCAATTTTGATGCAGGGTTCACTGTTTCTGCTGAAGAAGCTACTATAGGTTTTTTGGTTCGAGACCACTATGGCTCCTCGCATGATGGTTTTTGGATGACTAGAGTCGTATCTTCCACCTTGGTAGCAGAAGCTATGGCTATACTGTGACATGGGCCAAACATAATGGCTTTTCTTGAGCTATTTTTGAGTCTGATGCCTTATTAGTGATTGAAGCAATCAATAGTCATTTTATAAGATGTCTATGGGAAACTCAAGCTATCATTAACGATATCTATTTCCTTGCTAGCACCGAGTCTTTCTATTTGTTTTGTCATATCCACAGTGCTAATAAGTCTATAGACTAGTTTGTGAAACATGTAAATACCCTATGCTTTCATCCTTGTTGGCTAGCTTCTCCACTTGTAGCCCTCTTTTGAACTCTGTAATCTCATTTGTTGCATTAATAAAATTTTGTGTTAAAAAAAACTTGAAATAAATATCTCCAAATAATTTAATATTTTATCATTAGAATTGAATAATGTATTAAAGATTAATACTTTGTATGCTACACATATGTGTATTATACAAATACAATTAAAAATTATTAAATTAATCATTATTTAATTATACTCATTGATGTATAAAATTAACCAACTGGTATAGTTAAATAAAAGATTAATGTAACGATTTTTATTTTACTGTATAAATTAAAAAATAATAATTTATGTATGTTAGTATTTTAGTACAAATATGATAATTAAAAAAGAACAAATCAAATACTCAAAGTTCAGAAAAAATTATGAACGCATAAAATAAAAAAATTATTTTTCTTAAATTTGAAAAGATGAATTCAATCATTGTAAGAGATTAGAGACAATAACAATTAAAATAAGAAAAAGAACACTATAATCTTTTTATGATTTTGTTTGCACCATATTTTTAAAATGAATCATTGTAACGTAGAGTTCTTATGTACAACTCATGCTATGCATAAAGAAATGAAATGATATAGAATAGTGGTTAGGCTATTACTAGATGAAGTAGCATGAATTTACAAGACTTATTGACACTTTGAGTCAAAAAAAATTAAAGGACTAAAAGGTGATGGAAGGTTGAAACTAAATTAAACAAATTGGGTGGTAGATGAATGTGTGAATGAAAGAAATTAAAGATGGTTAAATTGAAGATGAAGCTTGTATGTAAGGATTAAAAGTATGGAGCTAAGTTGAAAAATATATGAAAGTGAAGCAGCCTGTGGACTAAATTGAGCAAATTAAAAGTAGTTGGATGAACAAGTAAAGGAATTGATTGAGGATTAAAAGAAAGATGAGGGAGAATGCAAATGGGCTACATGCATTCAAATAAAGGGTTAAAAAGAGATGGAAGGTGATGGAAATTAATATGGTAAAGAAAAAAAGGAGGGATTGAGTGGGAGGTGATGATTGACCATTGTGGTATGGGTTAGAGTTAACCCAACATAGTTAGTCTTAACAAATGTAATAATTGTACCCTTGAGCATACATCTAGCATTGTATCTAGTTAAGTTAGGGCTTTGGATTAATATGTGGTTTGTACTTAGTCAATGAGTAAGAATTGTTTATTATTGATAATTCTAAAAATGAAAAAAATTTAAAGGAAAATAATGAAATGCAAATAAAATTGAAAAGTAGTTTAAGGATCAAAGAGTGATGAAGTATAAGGACTTAATCAAACTAATTCAAAGTTGACAGACGAATGAGCGAGCTTAATATTTGCTTAAGGGCCAATTAAAATCAATGTAAAGTTATGTAAAGAAGATTTAATAAAATAAAAGAGAGAAATGAAATTTGGAAGGGGTAAAGTCATCTTAAGTCGACAAGAAGAGTGTAGAAGGAGGAAGTGGTAATGACAAGTAAACCTAACTTTCCACTAACTTTAGTTGAACCAAAGGTAAGTGAGTGGGAGCTATATAAAGAGTTATTCATCTCCTACAACTTCATTTTGGCTTTGGAACTCATCACTACATAAGAAAAGTACTTAAGAGAAGAGGAAAGGAGAGAAAAAGAGAAAATACAAAGGAACCTTTGTGTGGCTTAAGCTTAAAGGTAAACTACTGAAGGAAAAACAAGGATTGAGCCTCGCATATGATGAAGGAGGGTTAGGAATGAGTTTCAAGGCTTGGAGGAAGAAAGTCTTATTGAATTTTAAAGGCCGAACTAATAAGATTTATTACTATAATAAAGAGGTAAGGTTGAATAAGCTAAAGAGAACATTTAGAGGGTAGCCAAATAATAAGAAGGATTGGAGGAAGCATAGGAAGCATTTTCTTTATCAAATCTCTTAGGTAATAATTTTAGGCATTAATTCATACTTTAGACAATATGCATGTGAAATTTAATGGAGAATTAAGCTTTGAATAAATAGAAGTAGAGCTAAGAATAAAATAGCTGACAAGTAAAATTATAGTTTGTAAATGCATATAAGAAACTTGAAGTTTTAAGTATAATTTACTTAGCATATGCAAACTTGTGTTTAGGATCTTGTAAAGGACTCAAAGAGAAGTCTTCTACAGCTAAGAAATGTCAGGTGGTTGCTGGAAACAAAATTGAGTGAACATTCCTTGAACAACTTTATTTTGGTTCTCTTTTTGTGCAATTCCTTTATTGGTATCTTTGTTGTTGAATTGTGCTTTGTAAAATCCCTGAAATTTTGATGTTCTGGATAAAAATTCCTTCAAATGTCTCTTGAGAATGTTCTTATTATTGAATGCCTTATGTTCTCTTGAAATCATAGATAAATAATTTTATAGAATGCATAAGTACTGAACTAAAAAAAATGGTTAATTTGCATACTTTATAATATTAATCAAAATGGCACTTGAATGTAAGAAACAAATGATATATAATACCTTAAAAGTGATGTATAAAGGCTTAATATTGATGCCAAAATAATAATACATAAGTTTGTTCTTGAGTGGTGGTTAAGCCTTGCCAAACAACTAAAGTTTTCTCTTATTAATTTTCCTAGTGTGCATAACTTGTCATTAATTTACATAATTGTGCCAAAAAGAGGCACGACTATGCTTGGCTTTGGATTGATAAAAACTCATCTACATATAGTTATATCACTTTCCTACACAACCATGTCGAACCTCTAACCTCTTAAACATTAAGTTCTTATAATTATAAGCTTATTTTGAGTATTTTTAAAAAGGATTTCAAACTAAAACATAATGTAACATCAAAATACTTTCAAAATAATTATAAATGTAGCCATTTTCTTGAAAAAAATTCAGGAGTTTCCTAACTAAATGTGTCAAGATTTGAATGTAGATCATATATCCTTGTCTAAATTAAGTAAGAATGACTACCAAACTCCTAAATTATGATTCAACACCTGATGCATTTATTTGACATTTTTGATAGTTATAAAGAGTGTTAATGTAAGTAATAACACCCTAGTACAACTGGAAATATGATATTGACAATTTTAATAATCTAATTACTTAGTAAAAAGCATCTTTTAATGTAATGACTTTTGGCATTATTCACTTATGCTTAATATAGTTATTGGAGAGTGATTAGTACCATTAGTAGTATAATTGTATAATAGTAGTTGTAATGACTAATTATATTCCTATATTTTAGAGTCTAGATTAGTTGTGTGTACTTGGTCTTGATAAGTCATAAAGTTCAGTGAAGAACTTACAAGCAAATTCTCCTCATAAGAAAACTCAAAATTCATTCAAAGGTAATTTGATCTCAATACAAGTTATGCATGAGATGTTTATGCTTACACGGTGGCCATTGAGGCATATGTTTTTCATGCAATGTGATTGCATGATGGACACCATGTCATGGTATCATAAACATGCACCTTTAGTTAGTGGAGAGCCCCTACATGCTCGAGGTTGCTTATTTTACACTGAAAGTGAAAAAAGTAAGTGGATAATCTTTACATGCATGAGATTTCTTATGTTTCACTCAAGTCTAAGTGAGTGGAGGATCTTTACACATACAAATTAGTCTCTCACATATTCACTAAGTTGGTGGATGTTCTCTACACCACTGGACCACTTAACATTTCATATTAGAGACATTCAAAACACAAGAGAGAAAATAAAAGAGAGTGATTAAGAGTTAACTCTTCTTCTTCATGTTTCTTGCTAAGTGTTATAAGTGTGTGAGTGAAATACAAGAATTGTATTTCATACATTAATCCATATTCACCATCCATATAGTTTAGGTTATGCAAGAATTTATAATAAGAAGGCTACAATCATCCATCTATTGAAGACAACAAGTCTTACATCATTCAAGCTAAAGAAGGACCTTTAATAAATTTTAGAGCCACCAAATGAAGAGCTTGTAGGTAGAACTCTATTGACCATTTGCACCACCAAATTAAGAGCTTGGAGAAGCAATTAATAGCTTCCAATAACCATATTTCACTCTGTAAGTATATATTAAAGACCTGGAACTTCATTTAAGGAGTTAGACAAGTTGTGAGCAAATTAATTTTCTTAGAAACCTCTTGAACATTCCTCTATTCTTAAAATTTCACATTGTAATTGAGTATTGGTTGTGTACTATTGCTAGCTCTCTTCTTCATCCTCTTTCTTAGGTTAAAAAAAGGAAGTGAGGAGTTAATGCTAGTGGATTAGGTTTAAGTGTAAGCCTCAAAAACACTTGAATTCATTGTTGAGTTAGAGCTTATCCTAGAAAAGCTCTTGTTGTTGTAAGGTTTAGAGTTGATCCTTAAAACTCTTGTAAACTCAATCTTGATTAATAAAATTGATGCGGGTATTGAAAATCCTAACTTGGGGATAAGTTAGGTGGATACATATATTCATCTATGAATCGGACTCCTTAAACCTTTGTGTTTTTTAGTTCTTTACTTGCTTTACTAACTAAATCATTCTCCTACTCTTAAATTAAGTTTTAATTTTCCTTTAACCTTTAATTTGCCTAATTCACCCCCCTTTAGGGCCTCTTTCAAATTCCATCAAAAGGCTTGAAATTATTTCGGTGCTTCTTGTATGTTTCGAGTTAAAAGCTTTACACTTGGGGAGCTCGGAGCTTGCAGATTCACAAGAACTAAATCCTAAAGCTTGTCAAGCATGCTACAAACATTTAGAGTTTTTAAGAGTTACTAAACTCTTAAAGGTAGTCTCTTGACTTGCTACATGTTTGGTTGTATGTGAATCTTTATTAAATGTTGTCCATTTAAGCATGCATGCATTTAGTTATGTAAATTATATGTGATATGATTTTTGAACTATTTGGGATTCTTGCCTTTCATGCAGGGGTCGCATGTTAGGAAAAGTTTTTGAAATTGACCCTAACCAGATTTGTGTTTATACTGCATTTTCGTTCATAATTCGGTGCATGTAATCAATCTCTTCAAGTGGTATCAAAGCCAAAATAAAGTCTTCTATCGACTAGATAGAGGATAACCTTGCTACATAACATGCTTCTAAAGTTACAAACTCCAAAACCTTAAACTAAGCATCCGAATTAGTGAACTAAACACCCAAACATTTGAACGGGGAACCCAAATCATTGAACCAGGAGCCCAAATCGTTGAACTGAAAGCTCAAAAGACTAGACCTTTTTCTAAAACATCCTAGTAAGGGTTCTACTTTGAAAACCAAACTTTAGGTGTGAAATTGGGACTCAAAAACCTTAAATTAAGGACTTAAGAAGCTGAATCGAAGTTTCTGAGGACTAGTTCATCAATTTAGAGCCTAAATTGCTCTTAAACATCTAAAAAATCCTGAGAACCTTAAAAAACTCACTAAATTGGACCTAGTGGGCCTAAAAGACCCCCAGAACTTCAAAGATTTGAAAAATGACCAAAAATTGACCCGAAAACACAATGGGGCTGACAAATATGCTTGATTTTTCAAAAACCCATGCGTGTGAATTATGTGAACCACGTGTGTGGATTGTTATCCACACTCATGGATTCTTTTGTGGGTCCAACTTTTCTATAAATTAATCATTTCTGAATATTCAAAAGACTTTTGGTAAATTTTTTATTATTATTATATTAATATTGGGACCCACGCGATTGCTGTTTTAAGCCTCAAATCCCTTATAATAGTGTGACTGATTTGTGGAAACACCTTTCCCTAAATACTAAAATTACAAAATCCCCATTTTTTTTTAGGATTTTAGCACAAAAACTCCAAATTGAACCACTACGTTATCAAAGCACTCATTAAGGGTAAGCCCTCTGAGGGCTCGATTAATTACTTTCATAAAATTTTGCGTTTCTAATATATTTTACAGTTTTATTTTATTTTAGTAAATTTTGTTTTATTTATTTTATTTCATTTTTCCTTATTTTCTTTATTTCCTTAATCCTTTATTTATTTATTTATTCTCATTACTACTTCTTATTTTTATTTCCTTTTAATCATATTCCCTATATCTCTACATATTCTTTTTGTAATTTAATTTAATTTTTGTTGTTTTCATTTTTTATCATATTTTCATCATTTTTGCATTACATGCATTTTTATTTCCTTTATTATATTATTTGTGTTGAAATTGTGATTTTGGTGGATATGTATGTGAATTATTGATTTGGTGGAGTTGTGAAAGTTGGAGGAAATAATGTTAGGATAGTCCCTCCTACCAGTATTGATACCAAACTATATAAGATTAAGATAGTCCCTCCTAATATGTCAGGATCCACCATAATTGAAATGTTGGATAGTTCCTTTCCTATATTCTCCTCCATCATGAACATGACCATACGTAATATAAGGTGTAGTCCTTCTAACTGAACTACTTACATTGGCTATTGTTTATCTTACAGAAGTCTAACTAAACTAAGAAGATGGTGGTCTATAATTGCCTGATAATGTACTAGGTCCTCTGTTATCTCTGAACCCTACCATCTTTAACCTTTTTTGTGATGTACCTATAACCTAACTGAATCTATTTTGCTTCCCTGTCCAAATTAGAATTTTTAATTTATTTTCTTGTTTTATTTCTTCTCTCAACTTCTTTTTCTCTATTGCTTTCTCAACCTAGCCCCTAAAATCCTAGCCTTTATATAATATTAGCTCGTTCTTCAACATAATTTGTAAACCCTCTTTGAATCTATAGCACTTGTGAGCCTCTATTAGAAAGATGTAAGAAGCGTATTTGTACAAAATCCTTAAATCTATCAACATACTCCCGCAAGGTCATAATTCCCTATTTCAAAACAATGAACTCATTTTGCCTCTTTACTTTGAATGCATCAACCATATACTTTTTTATAAAATTTTGTCTTGAACACTTCCCATGTATCCTGACTCGAGCAAACCATGCATCTAAAGTATCATGTAGTAAACCATACACATTACTAACCTTTTATGCTTTTGTGAGTTCAAGGGAATTGAATGTTTTCTCTATTGCCTTCAGCCACTTATTTTCCTTTCTAGAGTCAATGGAAACATGGAAATCAGATGCTCTACACTTTTTTGCAAGTTCAATAATGTCCTCAGGTCTTCTCCTTTGTTCTTGAACTATCAAAATAACAATAATAGTCTCTGCAAGAACCCATGGATCAAGCTGGAAAATAGGCACAACAGGGGAGAAGGGAGGTTAAGGTTATTAAAAAATGGGGGTCTTAGCCTTAGACTCTATCTCTGGATTAGTACCCTTAGACTCTGCTTGATCACTACCCAGTTAGCTAACTACCACTTGTTTAGGTGCCCTATAATAATTCCTTCTCGATGGCATCTTATGAATATAACAAAAATAATATTAGCATTTCATCAAACCATAGTAGAAGCATAGTTTAAGGACCATTTAATAAAGCTCTTACACCAAGAACTGTCATACCTCATCTCACATAGCCTGAGATGGACATTTATAACCAACCATTTAGTTTAGCAAATCATATTATAAATACATCTATATTTGCTAGAAAAGATAAAATAAATATCTTGGAACATTTGGTCTTGTTTGTGTGATATATGTAGGAAATAATAATTTATAGTAAGATATATTTTAAGATTAATGAATTGTGTATAAGACAATTGAATTTTATAGAAAATCACATTTTTAAAACTAGATTGACATTTATACTTGTATACTAAAAATATATGAGTTAGCTACTCTAAAGCATTACAAGCATATTTATAAATAGTTGCTTTATATATAGCCTAGCCATCACTTGTTGACTTCAGAACATGTTCTTTTACAATACTTATGGAAACAAGGTTAAGGAAAAAAAAATACAAGGCTTCTCTTATAAGGATATTAGCCAACCATACTTTGAACTTCTATACATACTCACTCAGCTTAAGCACCCCACTATCAAGCCTTGTTATCTAACAACATTTAAAAAAATAAAGTAAGATGAGTGCAAAAATACTCAATGAATAAATATTACACAAAAAAAATTAGTTTAACCAAACACAATAAACTTCTCAAATTAGAATACTAGAGTATTTGAAACCAATTATAATCCACTTGAAACATCAAAGCCAATCTTTCCTTCAAACTTATACAAAACTTAACTAGGTAAAACACATGCTTTTTAAATATCAATATAACCTTTCATAGGCATTAACCATTCCTATAATAAGCATCATAACTGGTCTACAACTGTCACAAACTCACTCTCTGAAGTTCACTTGAAGGCTAACCCTTTGACCATATTAGCACGGAATGACCCTTCTCCCTTCACCATCCTGCAAATAAGTATCCTATTGTCTATTGTGCAATAGCAACCATCATAATCTCAAATGTGCATATATCACATTAATAAATTCAGACATCTCATATTGGGTGGTAATACCAAAACCAAATACAATTTTCATAAAATAATTAGTTAAAACCATGCTATCATATTTGTGGTTCAATAATCATTCAAAATCAAACTATCTCTCATCATAATTCAAAGGAATGAAATCAAGTTAATTATAACTTAATTAAATCATCAAGTATCTAATATGATCTCAAATTAGATTACAAAACAAATCATAGAGTAATAACACATTTAACTTGTAAACTTGAAACCATTATTGTTTCAAAATTTGAATCTTAAACAAGTAATTTAATTGGTAACAAGCTGAGTTAAAATAATTCAAATGCATCAATATAGGTTCATGAAACATCTAAAAGCTCATTTTAGTACTGATATAAAAAGATTTAAAGGGCTTGAACATCTACTAACCAAAACATCCTATAAAATACACACAACTAGTTTACCAAATTGCTCAGTTTGCTCCAACACCTTCCTTACTTGTTTAGCACCTAACACATGCAATTTTATTTATAAATCATCAATATAACAATTCTATATGATGCTCTAATCATGATACACACACACACACATACATATATACATACATACATATATATATATATATGTTAACTATAGAGAAAGTTATTGATGACTAAATACAATTAGCTCAATTACTCTAATAGATTGAACAATAAAACATACAGCCTTGTTAGGCCATTATACAGGTAGAATCATCTCTAATGTAAAACTATAAAATTATAAAGGAATTTTTTAACGTTTTCTCAGGATCAAACCAATATTAATTTGGAGTTTTTAAGTTCAAGTTATGATCAAAAACCAAAAATTGAGAAATTAGGAATTCATAACATGAAAACTACAACTTATAAACCCTAACTTAAATTAACCACAACAATAAAATTACTTACCAAATCAATCATTATAGTCTTTTAGAATGAAGATCGCAGCCTGAAAAGTGTTTTATTTTTTCTAAATCCACTTGAAATTAGCACCAACTAGTAAAATTTAGAAATTCTTTTTAGTCCTCTCTCTTTCTTTTCTAAGTTTAAGTATTTCCTTATTTTCTCATAAACATATATGGTTACACACTAAAAAGCACGACTTAGGAAAGATTCTAGGGGTGTTTAGGATAGCATAAAATGTAAAATATCCAGTTTAGCCCTTATTGAGGTGGCAAAATTTTTTATAAAACCTCAACCTTCCAATTGTTCAGTCAAGGACAATTATTTATTTCAATTGAGTCACTCCATTTATAATTATATCTACATATACTAAATTATACTTTGATTCAATCAAAATATTATATGTAAATGCAATTCATGATAAATGCATATGTACCTAGCATTTATGGGTATGGATGTGACATTTAGAGCTCTCTCTCTCTCTCTCTCTCTATATATATATATATATATATATATATATAATGCTAAGCTCCAAAGTCATGAGGTTTAAAATTTGACAAATATTCTCTTCATAATTTAATATTCACCCCTAAAAAGTTTATGTGTTGAGTTATTAAAAATCTTAATATTTTTCTAAAATTTATATAAAAAATCTTATTTTATAATACATATATTCTATTATAAGTTTCCTTTCCATTAAAAAGTATATCTTTTATTTTAACTAAAACATTATCTTTTTTTTTCTTTTGTTATATTTATTCAATTACTTATATATATATGTATGTATGTATGTATGTATATATATATATATGCCCTAGCGCAATTTCTTGTAATATAAATGATAGTGTACTTTTATCCCTATGGCAATAAAATAATCATTTAAATAAAGTGTTTGCTCATTTGAGTATTTACCCTTTAGCATAATATTGAAAGAGTTTATTAACAGGAGTTGATAATATGAGTGACAAATTCTTTTAATACATATGGTATAAAATGTTCATAGTCATTAGATGAATATATGGGTAGTGTTAATCTCTAGACTATCACTTCTGTCAATTTTTCTTGATCGATATATGATATCGATAGTGGGATGTAGTGAGTCTTATGCTACTTGATATGAGATATTAGAATAGACATATGGATACTCATGTTATGGGTAGATCGAATTGTGAGTAAGATAAGTGATTGCATGGAAATTCACTTTTGTCAATAATCACTGTTTTAGACATAATGGTGCATATTGTCCCTTGACCTAAGGCGACACGGTCTTTTATATATGGTTAGTTAGAGTTTGTTACCGCTTACATACTTGTGTTAGCCATGTATGGGCATATGGCGTGTGGTGGCTCTTATTGGTTAAATGTAAGGATGAGTGATCGGCCAAGATGGAATTCATCACCTGAAGTGAACCGAGATAAGATCTTATGCTATCTAAGTTGTTCTTGATGAATAAGTACCTGGCCAAGTCAAACTTAACTTACCCAAAAAAGAGCTTTAAGGCTAGAAGGAGTTTCTAGTAGAAGTCATGTTTTATAGAGAATTAAACTGAAGATAAGGTCGTAAGATTGAGGAAATTAGAGTTTTACTTGACCATAACTCTAGTCGATATCGAGATCCTATAATGAAAGGACATTGAGTGCACGGTAATTATGTTCTATATTTCTTACAAATCTATAGATAGTATTCATTTCCAATTGGGTAGTCATGACATCTATGCTAGGGGTCACTCACGACTTATGGGAACTAAATATGATTAATTGGGATTTTCACAGTTAGCTTAGAAAGAGTTTCCTATAATATTAAGAGTTAATATTATTTTCCATTATCATTTGGACTTGAACCTAGTAAGTCACACACACAAGAGTAGCATTAACAATGATATCTATTAATTTAATTATTAATTAAATTTTTTAATTAATTAATTAATTAAATTACATTTTCACCTTTGCGGGAATCTAGCATATCCTAAAATCTAATTTCAAGGTTAAGACTATTAAATATTAATTTGAACTTAATTTAATATGTGATATTAAGTTTAAGGACCATATTGATATTTAGCACCAATATTAGTTTGGATATGGGTCATGTATATGTAGCTTAATGGATGATATATCGGCTTAGATAATTTTGTATATAGTGAGATAGGCCTTATTTAAGTGTTAAATAGAGGCCATAAGTCTAATTAGTGGATGTTGTAGAGATGGACCCATTTAAGAGTTAAATGAGCCCAACTAGTTAAAGCCACTTTCTAATGGAGGTGCCACCTAAACATATGACATTGTGGCCACCTAGGAACATGCATTCTATGAAATGTGATTGCATGGTGCACACTATGGCAAGGTGCTATAAGCATGCACCATTGGTTAGTGGTGAATCTCTACATGCATGAGATTACCTATTTTAGACTCAAAGTGAAAAGTAAGTGGATAATCTCTACATGTTCGTATTTCATGATGAAAAATGCAGTGGAAATTAAAAATTTTAATCACGAAACTCATTTACAAGATTCATATAATTCGAATAAATTGATTAAGAGGGATTCCAAAACTTACCAAAACGATTTCAAGGCAAGAATGTTGACCTTAGCAATAATCAATCTTGATTTTGGTCTTAACAATCTTAATTTTGAGCTTTTAATATGTTTGTTTAAGTGTGTATAAGCTAGGAATATCATGGAAATCAAAATGGAGTTAAGCATGCTTTTGGACTAATTCAACCTTTGAGATTCAAGGAGGATTTTGACATTCTTAAAGCTCTATAATGAGGAAGTGATATTCTTAACATTTGAAGTAGACATCTCAAGCTTTCCTAATTGAGCTTACTTGTCAAAATCTAAGATCATTTGGATATCCAAATCTTGAATCAAAGTCAGCATATGCAGCTTTCATCTTAAGTTGAGCAGCTCTTAGTATTTCCAAAATATCTTGAGCCACGGATGTCCAATTGAGATGATTCAAAGTGCTATGGGAATATAAGATAATTATGTATAACTTTTATGAATAAAGTTAAGGCTAATTCAATATTCTTCAATGACGCTCACGAGCATCTCATGAGTAGCCTCCTGTAGCATCATTTTGTGCCTTTTTTAGTGATTTAGGCAATGATGCTCACGATCATGAGAAGTAATGATCAGCTTGTGAGCACTCCCTTAACAGCATAAAAAATAGAATTTTTGACTTTTTTCAAAGGTAACATGATGCGAACTAGGCTTATCTAACAAGCAAAACCCGCAACAATCTATTGATACCCACACCTTAAATTGTCCAAGAAACAAGTTGGGTGGAAACTAGAAACCCTTAATTATCTAACAACTAAGAACTCTAGCTATCAGGAAGTCACCACAATTAGATATGGATGTTCTAATTGATAAGACAAGTGAACTATCTAACAACCTATTTTGTTTAGAAAGTTCAAAGAATAAAACTCCAAGTAATTTTGAAG
>CATIWM010355104.1:0-11055 GCA_949671775.1 Mallotus repandus | reverse complement strand
TTATCGGTGCAACTCTTACTTGTGTGACTTACTAGGTTCAAGTCCAAATGGCAATGGAAATAAATAATATTAACTTTTAATATTATTGGAAACTCTTTCCAAGCTAAATGTGAAAATCCCAATTAATCACATTTTGTTTCCCATAAGTCGTGAGTGACCCCCAGCATAGATGTCACAACTACCTAATTGGAAATGAATGTTATCCGTAGATTTACAAGAACCATGGAACATAATTACCATGCACTCAATGTCCCTTCATTACAAGATCCCGACATTAGCTAGAGTTATGGTCAATCAAACTCTAATTGCCTCAATCATATGACCTCATCTTCAGTTCAATTCTCGATAAAACATGACTTTTAATAAAAACTCTTTTTAGTACCGAAACTCTTTTCAGATAAGTCAAGTTTGACCTGGCCAGGTACTTATTCACCAAGAACAACTTAGATAGCATAGGATCTTATCTCGGTTCACTTCCAGGTAATGAATTCCATCTTGGTCGATCACTCATCCCTATATATAATCAACTAGAGCCATCACACGCCATATACCTATATATGGCTAGCACAAATATGTAAGCGGTAACAAACTGTAACCAACCATATGTGGATGACCGTGTCGCCTCAGGTCAAAGGACCATATGCACAATTATGTCCAAGATAGTGATTGTTGACAAAAGTAAATTTCCATGAAATCACTTATCTTACGTCACTGTTCGATCCACCCATCACATAAGTATCCACATGTTTATTCTGATATCTCATATCAAGTAGCATGAGACTCACTACCTCCCACTATCGATATCACATACCGATCAAGGAAAATAGATAAAGGTGATAGTTTGTGAATTAATACCACCCTTATATTGATCCTAACGACTATGAACATTTTATAGCATATGTACTAAAAGAGTTTGTCACTCATATTATTAACTCTTGATAATAAACTCTTTTAACATAATACTAAAGGGTAAACACTCAAATAAATAAACACTTTATTTAAATGAATATTTTATTGCCATAGGGATAAAAGTACAATGTCATTTATTTTACAAGAAATGGCACTAGGGCACATCTACACTCACAATCTCCCACTTGCACTAGTGCCATTCACTATAGTATCTAAGACCCATTTTCTTAAGATGACGGTCTAACTGTAGTTAGGTGAGCACCTTAGTCAGTGGATTAGCCACATTATCGGCTAAAGCTACCTTTTACATGACCACATTTCCTTTTCCAACAAGTTCTCTGATTTTATGATAGCGCCTTTCTATGTGTTTGAATTTCTGGTGAGACCTCGGTTTCTTTACTAAAGCGATGGCTCCATTATTGTCGCAGAAGAGAGTTACTGTTGATACAATGGAAGGAACAACTCCTAGTTTGATAATGAATTTTTAAATCCAAACAGCTTCCTTAGTAGCATCTGATGCGGCTATATACTCACCATCTGTAGTGGAACCAGCAGTGATACTTTGGAACTCTTCCAGCTCACTACACCTCCATTACATGTGAAGATAAACCTAGAGATAGACTTTCTATCATCCACATCTGATTGAAAGTCAGAATCTATTAAACTTGTAAGCTGTAAGTTACATCCTCCATAAGTCAACACTAAATCCTTAGTCCTTCTCAAGTACTTAAGGATAGCCTTAACTGCCACCCAATGGTCTAAGCCTAGGTTAGATTGAAACCTGCTAGTCACACTAATAGCATAGGCAATGTCCAACCTAGTACACAATATAGCATACATTAGGCTTCCTATAGCTGAAGCATAAGGAACTTTAGCCATTTCCGCCATGTCCTCGGTGTCTTGGGCGACATCTCCTTAGATAGGTGAAGACCATACCTAAAAGGTAACAATCCCCTTTTAGAATCAAGCATGTTAAACCTCTTCAACACCTTTTCCAAGTAAAGACTTTAGGATAAACCTATAGTTCTCTTCAATCTATCGCTATAGACTTGAATCCCAAGAATACAGGTAGCTTCCCCTAAGTCTTTCATTGAGAAGGTATTAGACGGCCATACTTTCACAGAGGTCATCATAACGATATCATAACCAATTAATAGAATATCATTAACATATAAGATTAGGAAAGTGAGTTGGCTTCCACTAACCTTCTTGTAAACACATGGCTCATCCTTGTTCTTAATGAAACCATAAGAACGGATGGCCTCATCGAAACGATGATTTTAACTCCTTGAGGCCTGCTTTAGACCATAGATTGATCTGTTAAGCTTTCACACCTTTAAGCTATCCTTAGATTCAAAACCCTTTGGTTGCTCCATGAAAATATCTTCCTTAATATAACCATTAAGAAAGGCGATATTGACATCCATCTGCCAAACCTCATGATCATAGTGTGTAGCTAGAGTAAGAAGAATTCGAATGGATTTAAGCATAACTACCGGCAAGAAGGTTTCCTCATAATCAATCCCTTGCCTTTGGCAAAACCCTTTTGCTACAAGCCTAGCTTTATAGGTCTCAACCTTCCCATCTACACCAATCTTTCTCTTGAAGATCCATTTACACCTAATAGGTACAATACTCTTAGAAGGATCAACAAGTGACCAGACTTAGTTTGCATACATGGAATCCATTTCAGTTTTCATCGCTTCAAGCCATGTCAAAGAATCTTTATCACATAAAGCTTTTTTATATGTAGTAGGATCTTCAACATTGATATTTTCTTTATAAACATGCAACTCTTGCATTTCATAGAGAAAGTCGTATCTCTCTAAAGGATGAGATACCCTACTAGACTTTCTAAGAGTCGGTGTGATGACATTCTCAATTGGAATAGGCTCTTTTGGTTAATCAATATTCATTTGATCAATTTGTTGGGCTTCCTTAGATGATTCCTCTTCTAACATTATCTTCCTACCTTTGCCACCTTCCTTAAGAAATTCTTTCTCAAAGAAAATAAGATCTCTGCTCATAACAACACCTTGTTCAGTAGGAAGATAAAAGCTATATCCTAAACTATCATTAGGATTTCCAACAAACTGTCCTTTAATCAACTTTGCATCCAACTAGTCTAATTTTAGTTTTTTGATAAAAGCTGAGCACCCCCAAATTTTAACATGTTTAAGACTTAGTGCCCTACCATGCCATATCTCATATGGTGTGGTAGAAACAGACTTGGATGGAACATGATTAAGGATGTAAGAGGCCATTTCAAGTGTATAACCCTAAAGTGATATAAGAAGATCGGTGTAGCTCATCATTGAACGTACTATATCAAATAAAGTACGATTCTGCCTTTCAGATTCACCATTCAATTGAGGTGTTCCTAGCGGTGTGAGTTATGATGTAATGCCATATTTCTTAAGGAACTCAATGAACTCGCTACTTAAGTATTCACCTCCTCGATCTGATCTTAGAGTCTCAATACTTTTCCCAGTTTGGTTCTCTACTTGGGCTTTAAACTCTTTGAACCTTTCAAAGGATTCACTTTTTTTCTTCATAAGAAACAAATGTCCATACCTTGATAGATCATCTATAAAGGTTATGAAGTAATAGAAACCACCTATAGCCATTTTACTAAATGGTCCACACACATCACTATGTATAATCTCTAATACATCGTTAGCTCTTTCCATTTGTCCAAAAATGGTGACCTAGTCATTTTGCCTTGAAGACAAGCCTCACACATTGAATTGGATGCTGATTCAAGATTGCTCAAGATTCCCATCCTTTCCAACTTTGTGATCCTATCCTCTATAATGTGACATAATCTCAAGTGCCAAAGATATTTAGAGTTAAAGGCATTTTTAATTAATATTGCATTCACATCACTCATATTAGTTTAAGGCTTATTGTTATTGGACATATTATCAGCATAATATAAACCATTTATTAAATAACCCATGACAACCAATTCATTTCCAAAATAAATTTTACATACATCTCTACTAAAAAGGAATTCATAACCCTTTCTAGTTAAATGAGAAATAGAGACTATGTTTTTATAGGCATTAGGTACATACAATACATCATCCAATAACAAAACGTGATTATATAAATCAATTGAAATGGATCCTATAGCCTTGGCAATAACAATTGCTATATTTCTTAGCTTTAGGGTCACTTCATTAGGCCTCAACCTCCTCTCACTTGCTAGATCCTGAAATGATGAACAAATGTGAGAACTTGCTCCGATATCTAATACCAATGCATTAGATGATCTCTTAGAACATTTAGAAGTAAATAAATTAGAGAAAGTCTTACCTTCTCCATGTTTACCCTTTCCTTTTGTATTAAGAGACTCAAGGAACTTAGGACAATTCCTCTTCCAATGTCCTTCACCTTGGCAATGGAAACATTTTCCTTTGCCTTCCTCTTCCCTCATAATGGCTTTGCCCTTATTCTTGGCTATGCCACCCGTGGGCTTGAAAACTCTTGTCTTGCCTTTCTTTTTCTTATTGCCCTTCTTCTTAGTCCCACTAGAAGTGGCAATAAGTGTAACCTCTTTCCCTTTATTGCTCCCTTGGATAGCCTTTTGAGCTATCACAAGTATGTTCAAGAGCTCTACAAGAGTGCACTCTATCTTGTTCATATGGAAGTTGGCAATGGTTTGCCCAAAAGATTCTGGAAGGGATTGTAGGATTATATCCAGTTGGAGGTGGTAGTCCATTGTGAAGTCTAGACTCTCTAGCTCCTCTATGGCTCCTATCATAGAGTTCACATGGACTCCAACATCCTCTCCCTCCTTCATCTTAGCACGAAAAAGCCGCTTAGATATCTTATATCTTGCAGTCCTACTATGTTCACCAAATAGCTCTTGTAAGTGAAGCAGGATTTTATGTGCACTTGTGTACTTCTCATGTTGGCGATGGATTTTGGTACCCATGGAAGCCCACATAATGCAACGTGCTTGCATGTCATCATCCTTCCATTTATTTAGAGTGACTTGCTCCTCTTGGGAAGCATTTTCGGGACTAAGTCGAGGTAGACTTTGTTCTAATACATAAAGTATTTTCTCAGAAGCTAAAAGAACTTTTAGGTTCCTTAGCCAATCTATGAAATTAGGGCCTGTGAGCCTATGTTGGTCGAGTATGATTGCGAGTGGGTTTGATGATCTCATATTATCAAGTTTCTATAAAAAGGTAGCAAGATTAATAAGTTATATGATTAGATTTGGTCTTTAATCATAATAGTCTCCCACTAATTTGGAGAATCCTACACTTCTAAAGTAGAAAACAGAAATCCTTGTTGGATGGATTTTTAGTGGGTGATGGAGTTCTTAATGGGCCACTAATATTCCTTAAGTACACATTATCGTTCTTGGAATAATAGTTCTCATTAAGTGGACAACTCTTGTTCATCACATCTCATATGAGGTTCCATCAATCGGGCTCCTAATGTTACGGGCCTCAGGTGCACATTGCCATTCTTGGCCTTTAGCATTAGTTAGGTCAATACTATTGGATCAGTGAAATATATGGATTTAAACACTATAAATCTCAGGTACTCTTATTTACCATTCTTGGCCCACAGTGTATCCATACACCCACAATACCTCCTGCTTAACAATAACACTACATGAATCTCTTAGGCCTCATGTACACCTCTATGTATTCATAGTCGATGCACACAAGCCCGAAACCATGCAAGTTATTGCTCCAATAGAGATACTAGACCTAAATTTAGTTTGGAAGGTTTATAGGTCTTTAATTATTAAGTTCTTACTTTGCACATTAGCCAATGTTAATTGTATATATCTCATACATTCATGGCATAACATTTATTCATATATACATATCACATATGCATCTAACATTTTACAACATATATATCACATATATACATAGAACATGCAAAATGGATGCACAAATAAGGAGTGATTATCGGCCTTTCCTAACCCTATTCTAACTCTTAGAATAATTTATAAATGGGCCTAGCCCAAGAAAAGCCTTCAAGTCATGAAACTCCTTATCACCATTTTCAAGGGCCATGATCCATGCCACCAAATATTTGAATGGGCCACCATCTTAAACACTTCAACTTCCAAGTCACAACTCTTGTGATTTACATTCATTCCTTGGCATACCAAGGCAAATATTTACATCCTGATTATATGTAATTAACATTTAATTACATACCAAAATAATAAAATTAATTATTATTACAAACTATAAGATGTAAACTAAGTCCATGATCATTCCTTGAATGTATGACAAGCAAATATTTAATAAAATACAACTATTACATATTATCATGTATTTGCAAAAAATCAAACAAACAAGAAAAAATATATATATTTTGCATACTGCTACAATACCGTTGTAGCTACAGTGCTATGGTCGCAACAGTAACCTTGCAGCTATAGTGCTACAATCGCAGCAGTAACCTTACAGCTACAGTGTTGCAGTCGCAGCAGTAACCTTACAGCTACAGTAGCACTATTGCTACAGTATTTTTTATAATTTTTAAGCATTTTTAGTCACAACTCTTGTATCTAAAAACAAGTATAATCACAACTCTTTTAATTAATATAACATTCAGCATGTAAATCATGTGATTTAGGCTCTGATACCACTAAAAGGAATCGATTACATGCACCGGATTGAGCGGAAGCGTGGTGTGAGCACGAATCCGGTTAGAGTTAATTTCAAAAATTTTCTCTAGCATGTAATCCTTGTATGAAGGCAAGAATTCCAAATATGCCAAGATCACATCACATAAATTTACACAACTAAATAATTGCATGCTTAAGTAAACAACACAAATAAAAATTCACAAATCAACCAAAACACATAGAGTTTAGTAACACTTACAAATTCCAAATGTCAGTAGCACGCTTGGTAAGCTTTAGAAAATGGTTGATGTAATTCTACAAGCTCCTAGCTTTCCAAGTGTGAAGCCTCTAGTTCAAAACACATAAGTGACACCGAAATGACTCCAAGCTTAGAAGAAACTCTACCCATAAGCTCCTTCTTGTAGTGACCCGAAAGCTTGCTAGAGTTCTTCACCTTGCTTGGATGTTTTAAGACTTTTTAATTTTCGTTGGATGAATGTATACTTCACTTGTACAACTCTTGTACAAGGGATGATCAAATGGACTTATGAAAAATACAACTCTTGCATTTCTTACAAACACACTTACAACACTTAAATTAAAGAAGATGAAGAAGACTACACAACTCTTGTATTTTACTCTTCTTTTCTTCCTTAATCTATTTTTATCTTAATGAAAAATGGTAAAATTAATATGTAGAGAAACCCCACTTACATATTTAATATGTAAGAGACTATTCTTTAATGTGTAGAAATTCTCCACTAAGTTAGTGCACATGTGAGTGACTAATCTTTAATGTGTAGAAATTCTCCACTAAGTTAGTGGACTAATTTATATATCATAATACATATATATGTAGAGATTCTCAACTAATTTAAGATGTATGATTATGACACATCTCCATGTTTTCATCTATGTAATCACATTACACATAAAGCCATGCTTATGTGGCTACCATGTCACATGCTTAGGTGGTACCTCCTTAAATAAATGGGTTTAGGCTTGGGCTTAATTTACTCTTAAATAAACTCATCTCTACAATATCCACTAATTAGTCACATGGGCTTAAACTAACACTTACATAAAGCCCACCTCACTAATACATAACTTTATTCAAGCCCATTTTTATCATCCATAAGCGACATGTCTTTGGCCCATTATATGGCCCAAGTCTAAAATATAGTCCTAACTTTTGAATTAGATTTTGGGATATGCTAGATCCCCGCACAAGCAAAAATTCAATTCAATTAATTTAATCACTCTAACTAATAATCAAATTAATAATTATCATTATCGGTGCAACTCTTACGTGTGTGACTTACTAGGTTCAAGTCCAAATGGCAAAGGAAATAAACAATATTAATTCTTAATATTATTGGAACCTCTTTCTAAGCTAAATGTGAAAATCTTAACTAATCACATTTATTTCCCATAAGTCGTGAGTGACCCCCAGCATATATGTCACAACTACCCAATTGAAAATGAATGCTATCCGTAGATTCACAAGAACCATGGAACATAATTATCGTGCACTCAATGTCCCTTCATTACAAGATCCTGACATTAGCTAGAGTCATTGTCAGTCAAACTCTAATTGCCTCAATCATATGACCTCATCTTCATTTCAATCTCGATAAAACATGATTTTTACTAAAAACTCTTTTTAGTACTGAAATTCTTTTCAGATAAGTCAAGTTTGACCTGGCCAGGTATTTTTATTCATCAAGACCAACTTAGATAGCATAGGATCTTATCCCGGTTCACTTCCAGGTAATGAATTCCATCTTGGTCAATCAATCATCCCTACATATAATCGACTAGAGCCATCACACGCCGCATACCCATACATGGCTAGCAAAAATATATAAGCAGTAACAAACTATAACCAACCATATGTGGATGATCGTGTCACCTTAGGTCAAAGGACCATATGCACAATTATGTCTAAGATAGGGATTATTGACAAAAGTAAATTTCCATGCAATCACTTATCTTACGTCACTATTCGATCCACCCATCACATGAGTATCCACATGTCTATTTTGATATCTCATATCAAGTAGCATGAGACTCATTACCTCCCACTATTGATATCACATACCGATCAAGGAAAATAAGCTGAGGTTATAATCTATGGATTAATAATACCCATACATTAATCCTAATGACTATAAACATTTTATAGCATATGTACTAACAGAGTTTGTCACTCATATTATCAACTCTTGATAATAAACTCTTTTAACATAATTGAAAGAGCCCTAGAGGGGGGGTGAATAGCGTTACCAAATAAAAATCAAAACTTAAAATAAATAAACAAGAATTAAAAGAATGTTGAGAAGGAAGAATGAAGAACACAATGATTTAAGGAGTTTGGATTCAACAACAATCCTACGTCTCCACCTAACTTATCCCCAAATTAGGAATTTAAATCACCATAACCTATTTCCTTAGATTGATTTTTACAACTTGAGTTTTAGGCTCAACTCAAACCTTACAACTTGAGTTTTTAAGGGTCACTCAAAAACCAATTCATAAGAATTTTGAAGGCTTACACTAAAACCAAATTCCCAAGTGTTTTAATGGCTAAACACTTAAACTAATTCCTTTAGAATAGAACCTCAATTCCCTTTTTCTAAACCTAGAAAATAGAAGAATAAAAATTTCTATTCTAACACTCAGCAAACTCTCACAAGAGTTTATCAAATAAAAAACTGTATTAAAGAGAATTTTTTAGCTTAATTGAATGCTTGAGAGTGTATAAATGATAAACAAGTTTCTTAACCTCTAAATAATCTTCAGAGGGTGTATTTATAGTTAAGCAATACAATTATATCTATTAGAAATAATAATTTTGTTTCCAATAAATTCAAACTTCATTTGAATGAAATTTAGACTTTTGAACTGTAAAAACTCTGCTCCCGGTTGGGACTTCATCAGTCCCAGTCTGGATATTCAAAAATAGATCCATTATAGTCGTTGTGTTTGAACTCTGCACTGGTCCTGGGCGGGATTGCATTGATTCCAATCAAGATTTTCAGTCCCATTCTTGGTCTCAGTCAGGATCAAAGCTCAGGATATGTACTGTCCATTTTGTCAAAAAATGATCCTGGTCATGGTCCCGGCCGGGATCATGACTTTGGCCCTTGAAGACGATCGAATCAACCTAATCTTTCTTCATAAAATTTGTAGCTATTTGTCTTATATTTCCATATAACTTTAAATCACCTTAATTGGACTTCTTTACCTCAAGATATTACTGAAATACTAAGAGCGATGAAACTTAAAATGAAAGCTGCATATGCTAACTTTTATTGAAGATTTTCAAACCCAAATGAACTTGGATTTTGACAATTAAGATCAATTAAAAAAGCTTGTGATGTCTGTTCCAAATGTCAAGAAGATCACTTTCTCATTATAAAGCTCTAAAGATGTCAAAAACCTTCCTGAATCTCAAAGGTCAAATTCTTTGATAATTCTTCACTTTGACTTTCTAATTGAGTCCTAACTTAGACACATGTAAACAAACAAAGTTAAATACTCAAAATTAAGTTTGTTAAGATAAAAATCAAAATTGATCATTTCTAAGGTCAATAATCTGCCTCTTTTTGATTTTGACAAACTTATTTTAAGTTTGAGAGAATAATAAAAAGTGAAGTGTGTGATGATTTGAATTAAATGAATTTTACTCCCCCTAAATTTATGCATATCATAAAAATAATAACTATAAGGAGTAAGAAATAAAAATTAATGAGAAATACATATTTCTTTATTTCTCCCCTTGATTTTGGAATGATAAGAAATATAAATTTTAAAATTTATCTCCTTTTGAAAAAAAAATAACAATACTAAATACTTGACAAAATATTTAAGAAACATAAACATGGTAGAAGACAAATTTTATTAAGATAATGCATCGTAAAATAGTAGATATAACATTTATGTTTAAACAAACTTAACTATCACATGATCATGTAGAGCTTAGTTCTGAATGAAACAAAAGACCAAGAACTAAAACAATGAAAAATATTTCTCTCCTTTTGAGAAATTAAATTATGCAAGTAAGCAAAACTAGGCTTAGCATCACAGTTATTAGAACATGATAACATGATCATTAATTATCATAAAACTAGCCACACTTATAATGCATGTAACAAATAATAAGAAAATAAATAATAATCACAAAAAGAATTTAGTAAACTAAGCAAACTCAAATTTTTCTCCCCCTTTGTTAAAATAAAAAAGAAATAAATAAAATAAACTTGAATTAATAAAATTGCATTAACGAAAAGGATAGGAGTACAATGATATTTAAAATATCAATTGTAAACAAGACATAAACATACAACCCTTGGCTCATAAACCGAAAGAAAACAGAAAATAAACCAAATATAAACTGACATAAAATTGACTTAAATATAAACTAATAGCTCAAAGTTTCAGAAACCAAAAATATATAGAAAATATACGAAATCTAAACTGACACAAAATAAACTTAAACATTGACTAACATCTCAAAGCTCAGATACAAAAAATAT
>CATIWM010355028.1:0-46373 GCA_949671775.1 Mallotus repandus | reverse complement strand
ATTAAAAATCACTATGATTATGTTAATTATATGCTATATATCATCACGAGGAGCCAACTTTTTTTTAAGTACTTTGAGTTTGATTGAATATTTGACTGTACAATGACTAGAGTTATACCTCATCTCAAAAATCTAACCAGTAATTTGCACTATATATGTAAAAGATATGAAGTAGTTTACGGGTCTCACCACGTCAAAGATTCACCATATCGGAATGTTTTTATATAAAATAAAAAATATTATTTTTATTAATTTTATTAGATATATTTTTTAAATAAATATTATAAATTTTTAGAATTGAACACATCAATTAAAATAAAAAAATACTGAATAAAAAAAAATTGCAGGAGTTCAGCATTTATATATATATATATATATATAGATTAGATCACAATACCCAGATTGCCCTTTTTTTTTTTTTTTTAAATTAAAGCTCTCTCAAATGAGAGCAGATGATTATGGCTCGGTTATAGAAGGACAATAACACCATGTCGTTTACTTTTCAAACGACATGTCATTTCATTCAGATGCAACATTGAATTATTTTTTGAACGTAGAATAGAACATAGAAATAGAAATCAATTTCCTAAATCTTGATAAAACCCTAACACAGTACATAACAAAACGAAGCACGCCCAGGGAATGATCTCTGCAACTTCTTAAAAAATTTACTGACAGTCATTTGAAACCCACATTCTGCAACATTTTCTTCAATCTAAATATTCAATTCCTACTTCAAAATTCAATTTCATCTCCAAAAATTACGATTTTTTAGAACATGCATTGTCTTCAACGATTCACAGCTATTACCGTTAAGAGCGCAACACCAATCTTTCGATTCACGCCAGCAATCCCAAAAAAGCAATTAAATTCAAATACCCTTTTCAATTCTCTATCCACTAAACCCACAAAAAATGGCGACGATGAATGGAATGATGCCTGGGAAACCGCTTGGTTACCGGAAGATCTCACTGCCAAAAACAGAGCGCCATGGGAAACGGACGTTAATTTTCCAACCACGGCGGGCTCAACGATGGTTCTGTCGCCGGAGGCAGACACTGAGACGAAGGCCTTTGTGGAGGAAATGAATGAAAATTGGGACGAGAGAAGGAAAAAAACAAATACCCATCAGCAGCAGGGTACAGGGAAAGAAGAGAAAAATAAGGGCAGTGAAAATGTGAGTGAGCTTTATAGTTTGGAGAATTTGAAGAAGGATTATAGATTGAAGAAGCAGAGAATTCATGCTGGTTTATGGGTTAAAGAGATTGAGAAGCAGCAAGAAGCTAAATTGGGGAATTCTGCTGATGATATTGATAGATTGCTGGATAGCTGCTCTGAGTATGTTTGATGACTTTGAGTTCCTTTTATGTTGATTGATCCTTTTGTGTGTCTTACAGATTCATGTGTTTTTTCAAAGTTGTAAACTTTGTGTCTCTAGTCTCTGCCTTCAATTTTGAATCTTAAGCACTCAACATCTAGCAAGTAAAGAAAAATTAGAGGAATTTCAAGTTCTTTAATATGTAAAATCAAATATTGATTATGACTTTTAAAATGCTACTTGTTCAGTTATTAGTGGACCTGTTGTATTCAATAGTTGCTTAATTGCAGGATTTTTGATACTGCTAACAATGGCTTGGACAACTCAAGAATGCCGAGCTCTTCTGAGTTTAAAAACAAGCCTGATGGTTGGGAAACAACATCCAAGGCGCATGATGGGAATATATGGGAGATGTCGCAAAGGGAAGAAGATATTCTTCTTCAAGAATTTGATCGTCGAACTGCATACTGCAAATTCCAGGTGAGTCAACATCATCAAGCTTTTACATTTTCCAAGCATTGTTGTGGCGTCGAAATGCTTTTCTTGTCAGCTGTGTTATAGTGTTCTCCTATCAAAGACAATGGAAATGGTGGAGCTGTAATGATCACATGTGACAGCTAGAAGGTTGATTACCTCAATGGAATAAGGAGGAAAATATTATTTCAAAACAGAAATTCAGAATTTTTATCTTTGTTTGCATGTGGGAGATCAGATCCATTTACATTTTTTTTCCATGAATAAGACTGTAGTAGGCACATGAAGCACCAAATAGATTAACCACATGGTTTACTTTAGGCTTAAATGCAGAAAACGGATATGTGATGTAGAATGTGGGAATTTTTAGATTCGTGTCATGATATTGTTTTTCTCCTCATTACGGGTGACTTTTCTTAATTTTGCTGAAACTTTTCTTGTTTTCTTCTGTCACTGTATGCAGATAGCTAGTTTTATCAAAAGTCACATATTTAGCCGGAGGAGACCTATAGATGGGTGGAAATACATGATAGAGGAACTGGGACCTAATGCGAGGAAAAGAAAGGGCAGTGTTTCAAGGATTCCAAGTCTCTCAGACCCAGCAACTCAACCATTCCAGGAGGAGAGAACAGCAGTTGCCAACGATTTCATGCCCTTCAAGGGGAAATAGTTTACTTCCAGACTGCCGAATTTCATTACTTCCTTCAAAAAAAGAAAAAAAAAATTCTGCCTTCTGCCTGTATTGTAATTCACGGCATCAGGAATCCCTCTTATTAGCACTTGTGAGTTATAGAGTTAGAACGGCATTTGCCCCCTCTTCAACAATACCTGTCAATCCCTCTTATTATGAGACTGTTCATATCACATTTAGAAGGGAATGGCTTTATGCATCTGTATATTGTCCTCTTAATATTTCAATTTTCATTGTATAATCTGCCTTTCTTCTTTTAATGCGAACATTGTATGATCTTCCTGGTATATGTTTATGGCCCTCTTCTTTATATTCTTGCCTAATCGTGCTTCTAAAAGACAGATTTTAGCTTTCTCAGCCAGCTCCAACGTGCAGAGCTTCTATCTCTGTAATATGCTGTATAATCTTTTGTGGGTAATAACCAATTATTCCACATCAGAATCTAATATCAAGCATCAAGAGCTACTACCATGTCAAGCATAACAACGTATTCAAATGCTTAATGGGGAAAAAAAATCCAAGAATTTCAATAACTTTGCAACTTTCATTACTTCCTGCATATTCCAATTTCCAACTTCCTAGCAATTGCATTACCATTTTAGAAGACTTATTAAAAGAATAAAAAAGCGGGCCATTTTGGTGTAACTTGCAAAATCACTAGCATCATTCAGGGGCGCAACATATAGTCAGAGCTTACATGGTTCAGTATGCTATTTGGTCTATCATGTTAAAATATGGGCATAAAGCGAAAGTTAATTTTACGTTCAGTTTCAGTGCAAGTTGGGACTGAAAATTTGACCGATAGTCCCTGCCTAGCTCATGAACCTATCCAATACGTCACGCTTGAGACAAAGTTTCGATTTTTGGTCCAGGCATCACGACCCAACTAGTATTTCTATCGTCTCGCAATGTCACAACCTCGTTTCCTTGTTGAAATCGTGCAAAAGGACCTCTGAAATATCTCAAGTCCATTGCTTCATGATCAAAACTGCTATAGACCACGACCCTTTTGCTACGAGCAAGCTTCTTGCATCTTCAATACAGGACCTTAAATATGCAGCCTCAATCTTCAACAGTATTCAAAATCCAAATCTCTTTATGTTCAATACTATGCTTAGAGGCTATTCTATTGGCGATAACCCAAAACAAACTTTTGCTGTTTTCAAGAACTTGAGGGCTCAAATGATCGAACTTGATCAGTTTTCTTTTATTACAATTTTTAAAGCTTGTGCTCGCGAATTGGCTGCTGAGACTGGCCAAGGGATCCATGGAATTGCTGTGAGATCTGGGCATTTGATGTTTATCAATGTTAAAAATACCCTCTTGCATTTGTATAGCGTTTGTCGCCAGAATCTGGACGCACATAAGCTGTTTGATGAATTCTCTCAATTGAATGATTTGGTTTCCTGGAATGTTTTGATGGGTGCTTATTTAAAAGCATCTCAACCTGCTGTGACGATAGAATTGCTTATACAACTGTTTAGGTATGGTTTGAGAGTGAGCGCTGCCACATTGTTGAATGTTTTGTCTGCTTGTGCTAATTTAGGAGATTCAATTGGAGGAGAGTCAATTCATGGGCATTGCATCAAGATTGGCCTTTGCTCAAATATGAATGTGGTCACTGCCTTGATTGAAATGTATTCAAAAACTGGAAATATTGATTCAGGACGTAGAATTTTTGACCTGCTTGTTGAGAAGGATGTTATTTTATGGAATTGCATGATTGACCAGTACGCAAAGGCTGGCCTGCTAGAACAAGCTGTAGCTCTACTGCAACTCATGAAACTTGAAGGAGTAAAATCAAATTCTTCTACACTAGCAGGGTTGCTTGCAGCTTGCGCTGCCTCTGGATCAATAAAACTAGGCAGGTTTCTCAGTGATTATGTAGAAGGGGAGGGATTGGAGTTGGATGCAGTTCTTGGAACAGCTTTGGTTGATATGTTTGCTAAATGCGGGTTTTTGGACAAAGCTATTCAATTTTTTGAGAGGATGGAGAGCAAGGATGTAAAATCGTGGACGGCAATGATTTTAGGTTATGGAGTTCATGGGCAAGCAAAAAATGCTATTGCTCTCTTCTATAGGATGGAGGAGGAAGGATTTATCCCCAATGAAGTTACTTTCTTGGGAGTTCTAAGTGCTTGTAGCCATGGTGGATTGGTGGTAGAAGCAATGAAATGTTTTAAGAGGATGGTTAAGGTATATGGCATTTCACCAAAGATTGAACACTACGGATGCATGATTGATCTTTTAGGTCGTGCAGGTTTGCTGGAGGAAGCACATGATCTAATCAAAAGATTGCCCATTAGGAGTGATGCTACTGCTTGGCGAGCATTGCTCGCAGCTTGCCGAGTCTATGGAAATGTTGAACTAGGGGAATGTGCAAAAACAATATTGGTTGAAATAGGTGATCACCACCCTACTGATTCAATTCTTCTTTCCAATACTTATGCCATTGTTGGAAGGTTGCCGGATCATAGAAAATGGTGGGAAGGGGAAGTAGAAAGGATAAGTGCAAACAATGGAAATAATTCAGCTGGAAGGAGAGAAAGGACTATGAAAGAAACTGGATGCAGCTCAATTGAAATTTGATAATTTCTGACTGGAGCATAGCTGGGATAAAAATGTGCCCACAGGAAGGGCATGATCACCCATGTAACATCCTTTGTCGTAATTCTCTTCAGGTTGTGGATCTGACATTACACAATTGCAATGTCAATAAAATGATATAATTAAAGCAATAAAGCAAAATGATTCTTTCTCATTAACCATCCCATCAATACTTTAATCATGCCACTCGAGAGATTGAGCCTTTGAAAGAATTTCATTCCAGAAAATGTATATTCTTTTTACATCTCTGTTTTCTTTCTGTCATTTTCTTGACTACATTGAGGACAGCTATTGAATGAAAGAAAACAGGGAGAAGGAAGAAACAAAAAGAAAGAAGAGGCTGCACAAACTCAGTAATGAATGTCCCATTACTCAAAAATGCAATGCACTTCATTTATCTTCTTCTTCTTTTACACTCTTTCATGCTACCTACCGCCAAATGCAGACCCAAGACCCTCACTCAAAACTCCACCAGATAGTTCGGGTAAAAAAGGGAATTTACATTTTCCAGTGGAGAGGACAAGGATCATGGAATGTAATGTCATTCTATGAGAGCAGCCCCTTTGAAAATTTGATGGAACAAAAGAAGGCTGCATATTACTCCATATTCTGTATGTTGTGCCACTCGCATACCCTGTTCCCATTTTCTGCCCACCACTTCTCTGCTTGTTGCTCTGTGAATTGTTTCCGACTGTAGAAGATAATTTAATCAAAATGTTACTTGAAAAGTAAAAATTATGGTACTAATGCATTGATGCATGTGCAGGATCACCAAATGTTCAAAACTAAATACATTCTGAACTAATTTAGACAAGAACCATTTGCTCGCTGATTCAAGTGGTCTATAATAAATTAACAATTATTAGATTGGCCATAAGGCTGATTTTGCATGCATCTCATAAAGTAAAAACCGATTTCAGCAATGGTTCCAAAAGATTTAGATTTTAAAGAACAAGGATTGACTGACATTTGATGAAACTAAATTTCAATATAATTCTCTGGTTCTATGAGCAAGGCGATCAAAGTGTCACATGCAATAATATTTCCAACTTTATTCATGGCTACTTTCTCTCTGAAGTTGGCAACCAAATAATTTGCATTTTTTTAAGTTCTACCATATCATTTTCATTTCAACAATTAAAGACAAAGCTTATTACATTGGCATCAATTGCATCCAAGATGTCAAATAGATGTGCCAAACTGCTTATGTATGTGTGTCATCTGGCCACAGCATAAGACAGAGTAGGCTAATTAACTAGAACTATTTCAATAGACTCAACCATTCATATTTGTCAGTTGCACCTAATTAAATTTCAATTGCACGCATTTACTCTTGACTTATTTCCACTGCCAATTAGGTGACTGTATGTGTGTGTGAGAGAGAGAGAGAGAGATAACCAGAATAATAACAGTACATGGCCAAGAAATTCCAATGTCAACACCATTGATAAGCATTCAAGTTAAAACCAGTGCAATAATAATCAAAATCCAAAACAAAGATGTATGGAAGTCAATTTAAAAGTCATAGATCTAACAAAAGATATGACTATGATTTACAGGGATTAAGCTGCAAATATGGTTGAGAATACAGTAGGTTGGTATCAATACCTGAAACGAATCCGCTTGAGTTCATTAGCACCACCTGGCAAGGAAGACAAAGTGATGTACACGCCTTGTTCAGGTTGTATCACCCACTGGGGCCTATCATTTTGAGTTTTGGTTCTGTACAACATTTGATGATCTACTGAATTGCCATTGGACTCAATTTCAGGTGAGGGTTCGCTTGAAGAATGACTCTCATTAGATGATATGTTTTGAGCACCTGAGACATGTCTGGGGGTAGAACCTGAAATGGGGCTGGGACTCCGCCGTTCTGGCAGTTTCTCAGCCATCTGCTTCAACTGCAAGACCATCAATCTTGACATGTTAAAACACAATTCCTAGAACAAGTGCATAAATATAAATGAATAACCAACCAATAAGATTTCAAAATTTACTACAATGTTGGTCTGCAGATTGAAAATTCTCCAGTTAAATCATTTTGAGTGTTTCCTACAAATAGGCTGCAGAAAATTTAAATTTGTTCATATCCTAATGCATAACATGCAGTTTTCCTTGTCCTTTAAACTGACAACTTAACTATGAAGTGCTAGGCACTAATAAACTTCAAGCAAGACTAATATACTGTAACACAAATTTAAGATAATGATTAAATCTTAAGAAAGCACAGCATGGTTAACAATAGCTATATAGTTTACACAGTTCAACTCAATCAAATGAAAATCTCCAGTCCCCTCTATGCGCAGCACTATTTCTTTAGCTAAAGTCAACTTAATTAGATTAATAGTACATATGGCAACATTCTCTCCATTTCATATTGATGATAGAATCATGTAAATATGATGACTTTCTCATTCACTAAAATAATTATGATTCCATGTTATCCTTTCTGGACTTGCCACTGTTTCCTATACTGCAATGGCAATGTTCAGCTCAAGGACCAAACAAGTAATATCCTCCAGTACATGGCTGTGCAAATTGTATATTTTTTCCCTGTTACTAGTCTGATACTCTGATTGTTATGCATTATAAATAACAATGATGTATGAAGGTAAACCATGCATATATCCAGCCATCAATTAATGATAACCACCCAGAGTCAGCATCCAACAATGCTGGAAACCTCACACATTTAGGCACCACCCTTTAATCAAACAAACGCTGTTTCACAACCAAGATTCAGTACTTTGGCATTTGTTGATCATAGATGGGACACGGTTTTCAACTGTCTCTCTAGTATGCATATGGGTGGCTGTTCATCATGGTTTAAATAACGGATAATATGTTACATATCCACATTTCGTGTTAAAATTTTGGCCTCCTGATATGTTAATGATACCTTAAAGGGGATCAGGAACAACTCAGTTTCTTTTTGTTTTCCAAAGTTTACCTGCCTTTTGTATTTCTATTTCTTCTTTTTAGCCTCCCAAATTTATAGAGACTCTTTACAAAGAGTTTTGAGCTAGTATATTCTAAACTTACTGATTTATATCAGAATTGTTCTCAGAAATTCAAAGTGGCTGTTTATTTAAAACCCTGCCATGCTCATGCATTTACTTCATCAAAGAATCAAGACAAGGTATATCAAAATTGAATATGCAATGTGCCATAAAACAAACACAGATGTACGTGCTCTTTAACAGATAGGAGGCAGGACTGCACAAGCCTAAACTGTCCCTATGAGGCATTTCAGCATTAAATATTCTCTACTCCTGAATTTTCAGCATTAAATATTCTACTCCTGAATTTTCAGCATTAAAAACATGAAATTATAACATGTCTTTAACCATCCACATCAGAAGTCTATTCAGAACAAAAATTTTAATATGAAAAATCTAACACCAACCTGCAAACTTGCTTCAAAAATAAATCAAAAAGCATTGTTGTTGTTTTTTCTTTTAATTATTTTTTTGGTGAGAGCAAATGCATAAAGAATTGAACTACGCAACTTCAACCCAACCTGAGTAGTGAGAGACTTGATAACTTCTTTTGCAGATTTACGTTTTTCAGCTTCATCGGCAGCTATTGCAGCAACCTCTTTAAGTTGCCTTGACTTTCTTTCAAGTTCAGCTTCAAGGCGACGCGATTTTGAAGTAAGGTCTTCTACCTGCAAAGTATTTCCAATCAAATTCACTAGGCATGTCCTTGTTAAACACTTGGTAAGTCACACCATTGGAAAATATAGTAATACTGCTAAAAAAAATATCACAAATTTAAATCAAATTTGAAATATATGAAAATTTATACTCTTTCCCCATTACAAGTCATAATCTTTCTCACATAAGTTGGAGTCAGTGACCAAACTAACCATAAACTTTAATCAAAATTGTGGCAAGTTCTTAAAAAATATGACTATGGCCAACACAATATTTCACAATAATAATTGCAGCAAGGATTTTGGCAATATTGCAGCCATTAAAAATAATACAACAAAATGACAAATGTTATTAATCTAATGTAGCTGACATTAAACCCAATGTGTTTCCCATCCATGTTCAATGGGTAGCTGTTGCCTTTTTAAGATATTATTTTAATGACCATGCGATCACTTAGAAAAACATTTTAAGCTTTGGCTAAAATTGCAGCTAATCATAAAATATAGGCCATAATAAACATTTCTTAAGAATCCACACAATTATAAAGATTTGTAATACAATTCACTTCAAAGTCCTTTGTCATCCCTCAAGCACAGCCTTTACCTTACCCATTATCCTAGGTTTTAAGAGCCCATAATGCTTAAGTGCACCTAGCATTTCCAAATTCCAACTCCACTGAGAAAATCTTTAATGTAAGCTTCGATGCATTAGGGGAAAAGGAAAGAAGAAATAAATGAGGACAAAGTCACTAATAAATTAATAAATGAGGAATTTACCTGTGTCCTTAAACTTGTAATTTCATCACTTAAACTGCCATTATAGTGCTTTGAATCATCAAAAGAAGATCGAGGCGGAGTTGTCCTTCCTGGAAGTGGAAGTGTTAGCAGAAAGGGTATTTTGGCACCAAAAGTTGGACTTGGAAAAAATTTCTTTGAAGTCCCACCTAAATCATTTGATACTTTGGATGAATGAAAGCCCCCCAACTGCCAATTTCCATTTAGAACAGGGAACATCCGGTTAGCATCTGATTCAGACTTTCCGCCAGACCTTGAATGCCCGCTTTCTGATGCCTGATCGGTGGACTCCACAGAGGGAAGTCTAGAGAGCTGTCCCCGTAATTTGGAACCCAGAGTCTCCTCCTTATCCAGTGCCTCGTTAGTTTTTTGGTTCACTATTCCAGCTCTAGGTTTTGGAATTCGTGGAACTGAACCAGGTTCTGCAGCCTTCTTTAGTTTATTGAAACAGTCATCACAGACTCTATGTGGCTTGTTCATATTTGGAGCCAAGGAAGCTTTCAAAGATTTTCTGCTGCTGCATGCTTTGCAGAATACTAGACCACAGTTGTAGCAATTGTGACGCTTTCTTCTGAAGCCAAAAGGATTACGGCAACCAGAGCATACTGAATGATCAGCATTAGAAATCCACCTATGAAGACATATGATTGCTGTAAAATTTGAACCACAGGCTACAGCTTTCACTTGCTTATCCTTTAGAAAATCAACAACTGTAGGTGTATTTCTGTCCTCATAATCCCCATGGCCTAGTTGCCCATTTGTGCCCTTTCCCCACGTGTAAACCTCTGCTTTGGAAGTCAAAACTGCAACATGATAAGAACCGCAGGCAATCTCTTCAATGATCTTACCTGCTAGTTTACCTTCAACAATAGTGGGAACCTTCCCAGTAGCTCTAGGACTTCCAAGTTGTCCATAAGAAGCACTCCCCATTGTATATACTCGCCCTGCTGCTGTAAGGGCAAGTGTGAGGTTATGTCCACAAGCTACTTGACATATATTTTCATCACCTAGTGCTACTACACACTGAGGAAAAAGTCTAGACTCTTTATCACCATGGCCGAGGCGGTATTTATCTCCATCCCCCCAGGTGAAGAGTTTTCCAGATGAAGAGCTACGAGAAGCTCCTGGACTAATTGATTCAGTTGTTACTTCAACAGCAGCAGCAGTGTGCCAAACGCCACATGCAACCCTTATTGTTCTTAGTCCTTTCAAGTTTTCCACTTCTCGTGGAACACTTGCACTACTGTGATCTCCATGTCCAAGGGCACCAAAAGTTCCATCTCCAAATGTAAACAACTGCCCAGCAGAAGTTACAGCAGCAGTATGCCAAGGTCCACAAGATATATATGATACATGTATGCCCTCCATGTCACCACATATTTTTTTAGGTATCCAGTGACTAGCTTCACTGCCATGCCCGAGAGTACCACAGTTGTAAGCACCACCACCCCATGTGTACAAATCCCCAGAAAGTGTAACAGCACAAGTGTGATGCTCTCCGCATGCTACGGACTCAATATTCATGCCAGCCAGGTTATCTATAAGCTTTGGGTGGGGAACATCCAATTCTGCTCCATGCCCAAGCCTGCCTCCTGACTCTTCCCCCCAGCTGAAGATCTCACCTTGCTTAGTGACCAACACAGCATGCCTACCACCACAAGCAATATTATGGACATCTAGAACAACTTTGGTCCCCAATGGCTTTGGCAGAAGTGCATCCAATTTGGAACTAGATGAATTCCCAATTATATGCACACCACCACCTACTATTCCATCTCCAACACCCTCCCCCCAAAAGAAAACATCACCCAGAGCATCAAAATCTTCATGACAAGAACCCTGGCTAGATGAGCTTACTGCGCTGGATAAACTGACTCTAACATTATCCGCCGCAGAAGTTCGACCATTTGTGTTATCAACACATGCAGCATTTAGTGAGCTAAAAGGACTAGCAAGTAATTCTTCTTGACTTGGACTCTTTTCTGCAGCAGTATATGATATTATATCACAGAATGCCTTTCCCAGTCTACTTGGCGGAACACTCTCAAAAGGAATCTGACTTCCTTGACCATTTCCTTGCCCCCGATCCTGTTGTGTTTTTTTTTTTAAAAAAAGACAGAAAAAAAAGAACTAAGTTGTTGTAAAGTCTTGCTGCACTCAAAGCTTTTATAGGAAAATTATTTTCAACTGCTCAAAAAATCCTCAAAATAAAATCAGAGACAAAGACTGCTACAGACAAAAGGTGAAACTGATGAAGAACGTCTCCTTGCACGAGTCTGCGGGCTATCTGATGTTGCACTTTCACTTCTGGACTCTATTCTCCATTTGTGCTGATAGTTACCACGAGTTATGAGTGCCTTAAGACCGACAAACCAAACTTCAGCCTCATCCTTGTCTTTACATATCTGTCCACAGATTGTGTTAAACCAAGGCAAGTTATGTCTTTGTAAAAATGTTCATCTCATTAATTTCTAGGGTCAACAAATGAAACATGTATACCTATACGCCCTAAAAAAATAGTTCTCACATAAAAGAAACTGCAAAGGGATTAACTAACCAAGTCCAGCGACCTCTCATTGTATAAAAGAGAAAATGATTGATACTCCTTCTCTGGCCGAGGATACCGCTGAAATATTGCCTGAAAGATAATGGACTTTTTCATAATGGTTGAATAAGAAATAAGTAAACCTTACAGACGATGGATGCAAATCCAGTAAAAGCAAAAATATCATGCAGCATGCTGAGCCATTATAGAAAAAATAGCTAAATATAAGATATTAAAACTATCTGGTATAAACTTCCTTCATGATCTTCTTTTTCTTAAACAAACACATATTGGCACATGCTTTAGACATGTTATGTTTATGCCTTTAATTGGTGACTTGAGAGGCTATCATTCATAATTTTCTTAAAATAAAAAACTTAAAACTGTGCGAACATACAGTACGCTGTCCAGGGATAATCTTGGAAACTTGACTGAGTTTTAGCTGCTTCTCTTCTTTTCCAGAGTACCATATCAACAGAGACTCATCCTGAGAAACAACCACTGCTTATGAATAAACAGAACATAAAAGTAAAACTACGACAACTTCACAACTACTTTTAACAACAAAAATTAAGTACATTAGCAAATAAAGGCATTGGTTGTCTGAAAGGAGCACTCTATCTCTACGAAAAAAAATCAACCAACAAAACGACATGGATTATTCCAAGTGGCTATAGTAAAAGAAGTAAATATAGAGATATATGTAATTTTAATATTTACAATGCTGACAGCGATAATTATTAAAAATATCTTGGAGATGCACAAATCAGTAAAATGCAACAGAAAGATAAATGTGGCCACTGGCCACAATTGTTAATTGGACTGAACCAAGAACCATACAAGACAACAGGACATCTATGATCTACCAATTCTAACATGCACCTTCTTTTGCCCCGATTATTGTTTTAACAGGCTAAAAAACTTACGTTTGAAAGTTGAAATGGACAGAACTTCGGCTTTCCTCTGCGCCCATACTTAAGCAAATATGCACCTTTCTTGAGTGATGTAATGGCCTTAATTTAAAAAAGAGAAAAAGCAATCAGTAATAAAATATATCAATAGATGGTGACATTATATCAGAAAAATCAACAACAAAACGCCATTAACAGACATTTCAAGAAAATCTTTAAAATATATATATATATATAAATAAAATAAGACCTGGTCGATATCCCTCTCGGCAAGACCAACTCTCTGAGTATCTCCCATTCAAGTAGCTGCTGCCTTTGTGATAAGCAACAAATGCCCATTTGATTTTGAACACCACCACCACTTTACATTAACCATTTACCTTATTACACCTATAACAATGACACATGAACCACTCTCAAACATTATCCCATGCTACTAATTTCAGCTCCAAAAACAACCTCAATTAACAACCTTACAAGCTCCTGAACAGCTAAGTTAAGAACCGAAAACCCTAACAAATCCAATTTCAATAAACGCATTCAATCTTTTTTAAAAAAGATTCCAAATTTCAACGTGGAACGTAGCATCTAAATCAAAAAGCCAAATTACGGCAACAGAGATACAATGCACCTACCTAAAATTCGGAAGAAATGCAATTTATTGTTATGAAGGATAAATTAATCAGGAAAATATCCAAACTTGGACGATTATAAACGAAAATGGAATCAAATTGATCAGGGAAGAGAGCTTTATAATCTGAAATGGATGAAAAAAAAAAAGGATAACGTGAATGTGGATATTTAATCTGGGGAAGAAAAAAGAAAGGAGAGAGGAGGAGGTTCTGTATGGATCGCTGTGCAAAAGAAAGAAAATTGGTGATCGAAATCTATGGCGGTTACAAAAAAGAAAAAAAATTGTTGGTTTTTTTGGTTATCCCCTGAACTGAATCCACCAAAATCAAACAAAAACATTGTCGTTTTGCTGTGGGAATGCCACGTTTCTTTGTCTTTAGGACAGATAAAAACAAAATTAAGATTTTGTTGTGTGATAAATTTTTGGTATTTATCTCAATTTACATATGGACTGGGCCTATAGTGTGTAGTGTATCCGGACTGGGTTTAGGCCCAGATTTATGTAGTTGGAAAAAATAATAAAACAGAGGTGGAGATGCGGGGTATCGATCCCCGTACCTCTCGCATGCTAAGCGAGCGCTCTACCATCTGAGCTACATCCCCACGCACGCTAATTATTTATATTTATATATATATCTATATTAACTCGGTAACATCATTTTTTTTTAATTTCATTTTCCAGGTAACTAATAAAAATTAAATGAGAATAGCATACACTTAAAAGCAGGAAAACTTCTGTTTATGACACCATATCTATTTTTTTTATGCCACTACAAAAACAATTAATAATTCAGTGTTAAAATAGCTATTACATCACTACTAGTTACATAAGCAGTTCACTTTTATATGGGACACCAATTAGGGGCAAAAATGAGATAAGCCGCTCGTAAACAACTTGATAAAAATTTGTTTAAACTTGTTTAATAAACTAGTTGAGCTCAAATTATATAAAATTTGGCTCGCGAACAAGTTCGAATAGAAGCTTGTAAGCTAGCTCGTAATTTTAATATTTAGTAATTTAATTTTAGATATATAATATATAAATTTTTATTGTAAAAAATATTTTAAAAAATATATTATTAGAATAAAATCATAATTTTTATTAAAAATATTATAATTTATTTAATAAATAATTTATTTTAAATTTTAAACGTATAATTTTAATTTATAGATAATATTTTTAAAAATTTCTTTAAACTCGTTTGAGTTTGCGAATAGCTTATGAATACTATATAGAATAGCGAGTTCAGTTCGAGTTCAACTCGTTTGTAAATGAACCAAATCCGAGCTAAACAAAGTTTGACTTGGCTCGTTTACACCCTAGACACCATGCAAAATGTTCACTTGGTGATTTCATTTTACTTGATGACTTTGGATTTTTGTTTCATCCCATTCATTGTGTGGGATTCTTCCGAGGCTTTAATTAAGTTAATGATTTTATGCTCATAATTTGGTATCCCGATGAAGCTTAGAGATTGTTGAATTGCTGTAGTTTCAAGAATCATAAGAGTAAATATAGTAGCCATTTAAGAGGGAACAGCTAAATGTTATCTTGAAATAGAGCTAGCTTTCAGTTTTTGCATCATTGGTCACACAACACCAACACAGCATAACAACACAACATGGGAGAACAAATGTTTCCAATTTCCAAACGACCAGACTAACATAATACCATTTCTCTTTTCTAAACATGTACTAATTAATTAAACTTCAATAAATATAATCATCATCAAAGATCATGTAATTGCCACTTCTCCTAGCTCTTTCCTCTCTATCAGCCTGGGAAAATTAAAAAAACATATAATTAGTACAAAAAATTAGCAACTTTTTATATAATTAGGCATGAATACACAATATACTGTAATAGGTACCTTGTTCATAAGCCTCTCAAAAGCTTCAGTGCCGTGCTCTTCCATATATTTCTCAGCAGCAGTCAAAATGTCATCTTGTTTGGTAAACGGATCCTTCTTTCTTGGGACATACCATATTCTTTGAGCAGACCGCTGTGGGTTCAGGTAGAATGGTCTGATGAAGTTCTTATAAACATATGCTGCTCCATTGAATTGTGGCAACACCAACCAGCATGTCACTACCAGTTTAACAAATGGCCACACTGGGATACTGCATGCCCCATTCACACAAATTCGAAAAGTTCAGTTTTTTATTGCATCAAGAGTTAAAAAAAACAAATGTTACCCATATCTCAGAACTGTCTGTAAAGAAATAAGCTTAATTACCATTCCAGGATTTTTGAGAATGTGAGCTCAAATATGGTCATCATTGAGTATAGAACCCAATAGGTTAGCCATTGCTGGTCATCAGTGCGAGATTTAGTCTCTATAGCCTTGATTGAAGCATATCTGTTAATTAAATCCATAAAGATTAAAAAATAAAAAAATCAAGGACCAACATCTGTAAAAAAAAATTAACTATACTGATCAGTCAGGAATGAACTTACAAGGGGTAAACAAGTGTCACAAGAGGCCTGCAAATAAGAAGCAGAGAATCTTACTTAGTTAGGCCAAAAGAATACCTTGTGATAAACTAAAACACAGAAGAACTCAAACCCAAAATTTCAGTAATGAGTAACATTTGAAGGAGATGCATACAAAGCAAGAACATCAAAGTTTTTTGCTACAACTTGGAGAAAATTCCCAGAACCTGAGCCACCCATTCTCTTGCCCTTGCAACTCAAAATTCCCTTCTTTCTTTATCTGTTTAGTGAAGTAGGACAGTAACACTGAGAGGAAATGCACTAAACAATTACTGAACAGGAAATGAAAAAGGTCAAAAAAGAGAACAACAAAAAGTGGAGAAAGAGGACTTTGGTGGGAGCTAAATTTTCTTTGTTTCCATAGAATCCTGTGATGCACAAGAAAAGAGGCACCGAAATTATGCGAGTGTGGCTCTATGCTCTACACTGAGCTGCTCGTAGATAGAGAGAGCATAAGGCCAATCTCTACTTGCCAGATCATGAACACCAATCCTTGACTTTCTGGCCGTTTTACAGTGTGTTTCCATGATTTGTGGTCATGATATTTTCTTTCTTGTTGGCAATTATTTCCATAACAGTGTCAGGAGAAAATTAAAAAAAGGAAAAAGACCTGCTGTAATAATGCCTGGCCCCTCCCAGAAGCACAATAAAAGAGAACTTGGTTTGGTCCTTCATGTTCATGACTGTAAGGTTAATTATTTGTTAACTTTATTCCAAAGAGACATGTCCTGATTTTTTTTCACTGCAATGAACTATTCTTCCTTCGTCACCATAATATATGTGAAATTGTGAATGGTAGTGCTTAAACTACGAAATTATGTGCTTTTGTTTAGTTATTTAAAAAAAAAAATTTAAAGTCATTTTTTCATGAAAAAAATATGAGTGGGAATTAAAATCCGAATGAGTAATTTTAATTTTTAAAGTTTGAATCATTAAAATTTTACATGAAAACTATTCTCTTGTAGAAATAAGGAATTGATTTTTATTTTTATGAAATTAAGTTAAATTAATCAAAATTTTAAATATTTTCATATATTATTAAAATTTGTGCATGGAATATAATATTTTTTGAAGTAATGAAATAAAATATACGAATTTATAATAATTATTTAATATATTTTTGTATATAAATATTGATTTAGATTCTAATTCTCTTATAAATCAAATACTTTGTCAAAAATTGTATTTCATTTATGATTTCCCTTCATTGCAATTCTAAAATATGATTCAAATAATCCCTTTTACAACCTTACAGTGATTAGAAATTAAATTTATAATCTTTTAATATTATAATCTTTTATCCACCAATTTGACTTTTGATATTATTAAAAATATTACTTTTAAGTTGTTATTTTATGTAGAATTTTTCAGTTAAAAATAACCAATTTCAATGATGCCATATCTTAAAATTAGAAAAACAAAATTCAATTTAAACATAAATTTATAATAAATCACACAAATATAACATGAGAAAAAAACGTATATTTGAAACTTAAAACCTTCTCTCTCTCTCTCTCTCTCTCTCTCTCTATATATATATATATATATATATATATATAATATTAGAATTGTTCAATTTAAACTATGTTTGGATGATATAATTTAGTGAATAATCAATTAATTTATTATTATAATTTCTTATTTGGTGTAGTGATATTATGCTTTAACACGGCTGAGAAATCAGACATCCCTTTTTTCTTTTAGTTTGGTGGTCTTGAAAACGGTTTAATTTACAATTACAACAACAACTATGATCAGTATAACAATAACTATTATCAATTATTATAATTATCAAAAACAACTATTATTATTATTATTGTTGTTGTTATTTGGTAGTGAGAAGTAAGGATAATAAATCCTTAATAATGCACCACTTAGAAACTAATCTTGAGATTTCTACTTTCTTAAATCTCACCTTAGACTATTTGATCTAAATTTGCCATTTCTTCTCCTTTTATCAAAACTAACAATTAGAGCATCTCCAATAGGGTTGAATAAAATGTGTAATACCTTCAATTACACCATATCTATTATACGATCTTAATAGCGCACGTTAAATGATCATGATGCGTATTATGGTTATGATACGTATCATGAACTGGTTTTTTTTTATTTTTTACCTTTGACTTGTCTTTTGCAATCTTTTTTTTAATTTTATAATGGTAAGTTTTATACAACAGCTCAATTTACAATGATAACTATTATTATTTTCATTTATTTTAAATTTTTTAATTTTTTAATTTAATTTGTCAAAAATTTTAGCTATAAATATTGATAACATTTTTTCTCCTATCACTCTCTATTTCTTCAACCTCTTTTTATAATTTCACACGACCTAAAATTCTTTAATTTATATTTTCTCATTGTGGATGAAAATTTTAAAAATTTTAAAAATATATTTAATGCTCCAAATATAAAAAATTATTCCTCTTCACAAAATTAAAACCATCAAAATTTTCAATTTTATAAAAATTTTCTAGATTATAGTATTCTCCAAATATGCAAAGTTATTCATATCTCTCACCCAATTTCAATTATATGCTAAATTTTTCATATCTAATTTTCATGTATCTGGTGCTGGGTTATTTTCGATGTATCTCAAAATTTCAAAACCTACAAACTCTAAGTGAGTCAAAAAAAAATATTAATTCTGACACCAAGCAAGAAAATGCAACACAAATAAATTCTATTGGTAGAGCATATTTGAAAATAATTCAGGGGCAATAACAATTAAAATTAGTGTTAAAAATATTATTACTTATATTTTTATTAATTTAAATTATGTGATGGAGTTAAATTAATTGAATGAAATATTTTTATTTAAGGATGATTATGATGCAATTTCTGAAAACTAATAAAAAATTTAAAAATTTAAAATTATTATTTAAAAAATATTTAAATTATTTTAGACTATAAATTAATTTTTTGAAAAAAAATTATAAATATATTTATTTATTTATGAGATATGTAAAGAAATTATTAAAATAAATATATGAATTGATAGTGAGTTCATACTATTATATTTTTTAAAATGTAATTTATAATTAAAAAAATATAATAAATGAGGAGATAGTAAAGTGATCATCTAGAGAATATAAAGGCCCTTACGATAACTATTTCAAGTAGGCTTTTCCTAATAAAAGTGAATGAAAATTGGCAAATTTCAAGCAATTTGAAGTAAGCATCAAGAAACTTGACAATATAGGATGGCCCATTAGAGTTTACATGTTACCTAGTCCAGATCAATTAAAAATAGGCCTCTAGCCTATTAAAGAACTGTTAACTCTGCTTGTCCAGTAAACAGCCTTCTGCAGTTCTGCAAGGAGGATCAAATTGTGCTGAACTATGATGTGTTTGTTGTTTGCTAAAGTTTTTATTCCTATAGAAACGAAATTTATGAATTGTAGATTTTCTATGATTTAGCAGCTAAAAACGCCATGAATTAAAACGTTTTGTATCACATAAATGTTCTTTGGATATATCAGTGATAATATCCTAGACTTTGGACTTTAAAAAAAAATAAACAAATCAATTGCAATGCCCAATAATCCTTTCAAAATGAGTTTTCTTCCTGATTTTCTATTAATTACCTCCAGTATAGTTAGAAGGGTTCTAACTAATTCGCATCAAACTAGTAAGACTTGGAACAAATTTCATAATTCGAATTCGAAACCTTTTATTTTTTGAAATTTAATTGACAGCATTTGAAAGTAAAACCACTGTAATTTCTTTGTAATTACTGCAGGGAGTTAAAACTATGAGAACTGTTTTAATAAATTAAGTACCACACACACAATAATCCAAAAAATAGCTACTAATTGGAGCAAATGATTCCATCCGAGTACTATATTGTCATTGTTTCTTAAATGCAACATAATTGCTGAAAAAGAGTTAAATTCTTCTGAGTCTAGCAACAAAAACTGGTGAGCAGATATATATAGTACTGCCATTGATATTTTCAACATTACGTGTAATGTACCATCTCTTTTACCTAATTAATATAAGAAACAGCATGACTTGCTAGCCCTGTACTATGAATTTCATCAATAATGTAATGAGCTAGTAACACAGCAGTGATCGACTGTTTCGTAATATATATATATATATAGGAGTTAAATCCTAGTAGTCCCTTTTAAAAATTTTCTAAATACTAAAATAAAATTGAAGCCTTTAGTCTTATTATATGTCCTCTGCATGATTACTTTTACCTTACCAAGAAAATGCTAAGAATTGCCACATTCTTAGGCTTGTGATTGTGTAAGTAGACCCAAGAGCATCTTCTTGTTGATGGTTATGGAAACCTATACATTGAAGGGTTTATGATAGTTATAATCAAAATTAATGAATTGGGATGTAACCAATTAAATTTTGCAAAAAGTGTAGCAACTTGGAATTGGTTTCTATTCCAAGCATACAGTTATTGCATATATGTTGGTACTTTGTACTACCAGTTACGTGAGCCTACCTAGATGATCTGCTTAACGTAACCACCACTGAGTGTATATGTATATATGTATTTATACATGAACAGATCGATGACAGTGTACCAAATTTTGGCATTAATGCATGGAGATGGCAGTTCTGCCCTTATTTCATCGAACCTTGGGTCACTGTTAGAATATGTCCTGCCTTTCTAGCCTCTATATATTATGTAGTCTGATTTACCTATAACTGACCATATAGTCAACACTGTTCTAGTTACATTGAAAGATAGATGCAGTTAAAGAAGAGGATAAGAGACATGTCCAAGGTTGACATTAGTTTGCAGTAGTATACACACAGCAGGAGTGTTACTACGGTAATTGCAAAATAAATGGCATTGATATCAATTGCTAAGAACTACTTTTAATTCATTGATTAAGACCCACTAAAACTTTTATGCTTCTTAATTGAAAATTAATCTGCATTTGTAATTTTAAACTCGATTAAGAAGCTAAATTTAAAAAATATCTCCTTGTTTATTAAGAAATTTGAGAATAATACATAATTTTTTTTAGGATATGATAGATATTTGTGGCATGTGAAATATAAGGGGTTATTTATACTTTTGTAACCTAATTTTTCTGGGTGCCCCATGATACAAGAGGAGCTATTTTTATAATTTGACATGGCCTATGACACATTGTTTGTGTCGTGGGTCGCAACACAAAACATTTTTCTTTTTATTTTTTTATTAATATATAGTTTTAAAAATTGAAAAAGAAAGCACTCATGTGAAAATAATTCTTGGTGTGTGCATTAGTTATTGATTTACAACATTAATCTAAATAAATTCACACACTTTTTGAAATGTAGAGTGTTAACATGTAAATTATTACCTTGTGATTCATTGAATAATTAAAGAAAAAATGAGAAAAAAATCAATTCAAATAAGGTACAGTTTGAGTTAGTTAATGTAAATTATAATTCCAACTAGGATTACCTACTTACTAACTTGTTAGGTTAATAATTAACTAACTTGATCAACTTCTTTTCTAAGAACATGCATATATAAAAGCCCCCAACAGAAATGCAATAGATGCAAGCTAGATGAAGTTAATAATAATTTACAGTTGGTTAGAAGTTAGAACCACTATTGCAACCAGCTAGCAGGCAGCATATACAAAATCCCTTCAAACTTAATTATAAGCATAGCTAAAATGCATGCATGTTCCATAAGATTTACTTAAGCCATACCAAAAAAGCAAAGCCAACTAAATTATCAATCTTGCTGATGGTCCTAGCTTAACCAATCCCACATGATGCATTGCCTAGGCAGGAATAAATTGTTGGATTGATCAGGGTTAGAAATGAATCGAACAAAATGACTCTGCCCACTTGTGGGATTACAAGAGCTCATCAAGATTCATTATCAAGTAGTGCAAGAAGAAGTTTATGATCTCGAAATATTAGTGACTTCAGGGGATAATTTTTGGTTAAGGTAGCTAGGCTTGAGCAGAGAGACCTTTGATCAACTGACCTCTGACACCATAATAGCAATTTCAGTGTAGTGGAGGGTATTGCCAAACACAAAGATGATGCAGAAAAAAAAAATAAAAGAAACTAAAATGGGAACAATACTAAAGGCAATGCAATAAGAGCTATAGCAACGAACCAACTTCAATATTGTTTCTGTAGAAAAAGAGAGTGACTAAGATTATAATAAAGAGTTTCTTAAAACCTAATAAACTCAAGTGGAAGTTATTAAGTAATGGGGATTAACATCACAACAACAATATTGCATGCATAGTGCTCTTTTCTTAAACCAAAAGACATGTTTTAGCCTTTTAGGTAGTGAAAATTGCTAATAAACCAACAGTTACAATCATTAAAAAACAAAGAAGAGAAAAAAATGGGGGTAAATTAATTACCCATCATGTTAATTAATTAATACTTCTTCCTTCATCAAACCCTAATTTTTTTTTGTGACTAATCACAACAAAATCGAATGCTAAAGTACTCAACCTTCAAAGCAATCAAACCTCAGCCTATATCTCAAAATGCACATACACACACATATATATATTTATATACTTATGCAATTAATATATATAAAGCACGTAACTGAAGAAAAAAAAGTAAAGCAATTGCTCAAACCATTCGCTTGCAATTCATATCTAGGCATGGTGACTTAGCTAGTTGCATCCTCTCCTCCGTGGTGTGGATTTGACCCACTTGCCGGAGACTCCGAAGCGCCACCACCACTGCCCATAATCGGTCTATATGCATTAAACGCAGCCAGCATACCTAAGTGACTATCATTAACAATACCACTGCAGCCAGCGCCACTGCCACCACTAATCGGTGAACCCAATTGTTGGCTAGGCAAAAGAGCCATTGGAGTAGGAAAATTCATAAAATGCAATCCACTAGACATAGAACCTCTATACATATTATTAGTACTAGCAACTAAAGATGGAAATGTCACCATAGGATCACCACCAATCACTTGATTACTATTAGGATTAGTCACCATCCAAAAATTTGCCGGAATCGGACTATGAGTTGCCGGAATGGTCCCGGAGCTTGTTGATTGCAACAAATAGCTTCCCATCTGATGATGACTTTGCGATAATAATTCATGCTCAGGCCTCCGCTTTCTTCCTAGACTGGTCTCTCCATCGGACACTTCTAAACAAGCACTACTACTATCGCCTACTTCTTGCTTATTATTGGCAGCAGTAGCAGTAGCAGCAGCAGCAGCTCTTTGTAAAACACCAACACCACCGGTACTCAAAGTCCCACTTACATTATTATTAGTACTTGCACTAAGAGAACTGAAGTTTAACGAGTCTTCTACAGGAAAAATGACCCTTCTTTGATGCTGGGATGTTTCATCGAGGATTATGCTTCTTTCCCACTCGCTTCTATTGCGCAACTGTGGATGGGCACCGAAGTTTGGATTGAAATAAGTGTTCCTCAAATGATGAGAAGCTGAGATAGAAGAACCAGAGCTACGGAGTGAGATGTTAAGAGAAGTGAAATTAGCGGGAATAGTACCAGTACCGGTGGCAGCAATAACAGAAGGCTCAGCTTGTTGTAATAACCATTCAATGGTTTCACCGTCAGACTTGTGCCCGAGTTCACGTGTGAGTTGGAAAACCCTAGCAGCGCAAGTTGCAGGCATACGGATCCGGCGACCGCGGCCTTCTACTTTGGTGTGACGGTCCTTGGTGGAGGTACGTTTGGGAGGAGGTTTCTTGGAAGAAGAAGAGGAGGAAGCAAGTTGCTGCTGCTGCTGCTGTTCCTGTTGCTGCTGCTGTTGTTGAAGAAGAAGACGATCCGGTAATTGGTGTTGTTGTTGCTGCTGCTGTTCTTGGTGCTGTTGCTCTTGCTTCTTTTCTAGTAATTGAAGAGGGAAATTAGGCCTGGTGCGGATCCCATTTTCAGGTTCCATGATCATGTGATGTGGGGAGAGCTGGATTATAATAAAAAAAAATCAAATTTTATGTGTTTTTTTTTTTTTTGGAGGGGTTGTGGGTGTGTTTGCTTTTGAGCTTTGTGTGTGTTTGTAATTGTGGTACTAGCTGCTTGTAGTATATCTGTATAAGGTGACCCTCTAATCACTGACTTTGGTGGCTAAGTGGGTCTGTTTTATTTCTTTTATTTTTCTGTATATTGGATGGGTGGTGGTGGTGGCGTTGTTGTTAGGGTATAAAGAAAGATGAGCAATGGAATTTTCTGTCCTTTGAGATGGGAGCTGGCAAAATGAGTTGTTTTTCTCACAAAGGGAGAGAGATAATAGGAGAAGAGGCCAAGAGTGCAAGCTTTAAGCAACATATACAATGAGTGAGAATTATGGAGTTGATGGTGGGCTAAAGTGAATTATAAAATTCAACTTATTTATTTCTTTCTCAAATATATTGGCATTTAATAAAACTTTCAAATAATTTAAATACATAAAAATTAATTTTGTAATTTATAAATTGCACAATAACAAAATATCTACCAATTAACAAAAGCAAGCAAAATTCAAATTTCACATTTAATATTACTATTGTACTATTTATTATTGTTATTTTTTTTGCATATGATGTTTCGATATTCAATTGCTATAAAAATTTTAATTAATTTAAAATTTGAACAAGATAAATCCATTAAAAGAACATTTTTTATATATAAAATTCGAATTTAAAATTATATTTAAAAGCTATTGAATTAAGATATGGATTATGAAAGATGAATTAATGAAAATTTGATATGTTGGATTTAGTTTTATACGTATATATAATGTGGTGGAACAATGGCTTGGTTCAGACTCCACGTGCGGTGTTATTTATCATTCAATCCATAAAGAGAGAGTGGTGGCCTGAGGAGTTGGGGCCAAACTCCCAAGTCAAAAAAACTGAAAGAAAGAAAAAGATAATCAATTGTGGCTCCCATTCCATTCCGGTAATCATTGCTCCCTCTCTCCCTTTCCCCTTTCCACATTTTTGCTTTTCTTTTGCTTAATCCTCCTCCTTCATTTGCCACTTAATTTCCAACATTTCTTTTCTTTTCTTTCTCTTTTCATACATTTACATATTCAACAATGTATATATTATATATTAACATTCTTAGATTAATTTGTGGGTTTTATTTAAGTTAATTTCTTCATATAATTTTAAAGATTTTTTTCTCACACCAGAGTAATACATACGCACCTAGTGTATAATTTTTTTTTTAATCTGTCATTTTTTTTGTTAAGCTTTTCTTCATCTTTTTAGAGTTTAGATGCATATTATTTTAGAACACCTATAAATACTAAAAAATTAACAATTCTAGTAAGTTCATGAAAAAAGAGAGAAAGATTAAGTAAAGGGCATAATTATAACAAAGGATTAACGTGATAGTTACATTTTTGCTTTAATCCCCCATATCTTGGATTCAGGCAAAGTTTGTTTTGATTTTATAAGAGGTAGTTCGATTACCCTCTAATAATCCGAAATTCAATTCACAAACTTTTCATTATCATGAAGAATTTTTTTTGTCTAAATCATCAGTATTTAAGTTTATTAAATTCTAATTAATCTAATTTTATCCAAAAAATATTATATAAATAATAAATGTTTTTAATAATTAATTTCACTTGAATAGATATATTACGATTTAAAATAAAGACAACATTTAAAAAAGAATAACTCTCTATCAACTGACTTTAACGGTCGTTGATATGAGATTTTAAAAAAAATACTACAAGGATACATCTTTTGTTAATGTAAAATATTTATAAATCTTCTAATTTATTATACACATATATACACTTTGATAAAAAATTCTGTTAATTATATATGTATGTTTATTTATCTCCAAATTTCCAATTTTTTTTGGTGCTAATCGTTTTTTTTTTAATTGGGAGGTTTGTTCATTCTTTTTATTGATTATTGATGCATAAAATCATCATAAAAAAAAAAAAACAAATACAATGTGCTCCATAATATAAATTGGTCGTTTGCATTTTCAATAATTTTCTCTCCCTTCTATTATTCAAAGGGATATACATACACATATACATAACACATATGTCAAGACAAGTAACAAAACAGATTTGAAGATCCCAAAATCATGCAATGCTAACAACAATATATACTTATATTCTTATTTAAAAATACACATAACCACAAAAAAATTATAGAGGAAATTGCTTGCAATTAATAAAAATTAATCAATAATGGGTGTAATTAATTAAGAAGATTATTGGGAAAATTACACTTAGCAGGTGACTAAGGCAACTAATAAAGCCAAATTTTCAGGTCTCCATCATAGGAATTGTGAGACATCAAGAAAAAGGTCTTGTGGTCCTTCTGCCCAACAAAAAAATAAAATAAATTTCAATTTACATTGTGCAGCACTTGAATTGTAATTTTCCTTTTCAGAATTTTTATAAGCTCAAACTTCAAAAATTACTATTTACATAGTCATAAAGATTTACAACTACAAGTTAATGCATTTCATGTTACATACTCAACACTCAACTCAGTGGATAAGCTGAATTCAGAAAGCTACATATCTCAACAATAAACAAAATTTTAGGACCATTTTTTATGTCAGTTGTGACTAGAAATTTTCATGCAACCAAAGAACAATAGAAAACCTTACCTATATTTCAATGAATATATAAAATTTATGATCATAGCATTATAAGTTATATAATAATATTACCAAGTTCAAACAGACTAATCCATGAAATAGTTACTTTATATGTTAAAACAAATGAAAGGGGGCTGTAATCCTACAGTGATATTAGGCTATAAATCTCATTCTCGGAACATTCATTAACTGTCCGATTGATACAAGAATAGTAGAATCTAAAAGGGAAAAAAATCAGAGTGACAAAATTCATTATTGGACCTAGCTATAGAAGTACACCCTTCACCCTTATGTTGGTCTTTCTTTTTCAATTCCCCATATACTTCTTATAATTAGACTATCTATATAATCATATGCATAAATTTTCCCGCTTTTGCATGTATATAAGATTAATTTTCAAAACGTTAATGAAAATTTTTTATTTATACTCCTTAAAAGTTAATTCAGTAGTATAAATTATACAGTGAGAAGTTTTCTAGGTCAATTTTTTTTTAAATTGGAAGGTCATATAATTTTACTATCGATGAACTACATAACAGGGGGTCATCGCTTTTTAAATATACACTTTAAAAGTTAATTCAGTAGTATAAATTATACAGTGAGAAGTTCCCTTTTTAATCATCACTAGGCCAATTTGTTTTTTAAATTGGAAGGTCATATGACTTTACTATCATGAACTACTTAAAAGGGGCAGCCCTCTCTTTTTAAATAAATGACGGCAAAAATTGAACCATGCACCACAGGATGCTCTTACAGAAAAATTACCACTTGACTAATCTCTCACTGACATCACCAGGTCAATTTTTACCAGACTAACACAATCATAAAGTGCAAATAAAAATTAGTTTTATATTTATAATATTATGAAATAGTTCATGATTATATATATATATATATATAAGCAAAGAAAGAGAGGATAAAAGAGCATGTCATGTTAAAGCCATGTGCCTGAAGGTCTCAAATGTAGCTTCAAAGGGAACAAAAAATGTTGATAGGCATAAAAATCTAGCTAGCTAGCAGCTGGCTTCAAAAAAAATTATTCAACAACCAACATACCTAACCAATGATGAAAACCCATATCTCATTTCATTTACATCAAGTAATTGTAATCATTCATTGGTTTCTGTTAAAAATACATTAATCCATACTTATAATTATGATCACTTTGGATCATCAACTTAAATAAAACCTAAATAAGATATTATAGAATGTTTATTTTTTATAATTTTTTGTCCTAAACTTGATTTAGATGACACTTAGTCTTTTCAACCTTTCCTTATTTTGTCTCACTTACACACCACAACATGCATGTTTGCTAGCTCTTTCTTCAATTCCTTTATATATATATATATATAGTCACATCCGAAATTTCAATCTAATAAATAAAAAATCAAAATTCTTTCGGTGTTATTTTAAAAAAAAATAAAACTCAAATTTAAATTGATATATTTTTATGAAAATTTTTCACAAATGTTTCTCTTTTAGATTATAATTCTAAATATTAAACCTAGTAATAATAATAATATTATTATTATGATGGAGGTTATGTGTCATGGAAATGTCACCAAATCCAACGACATAATCACGTTTCCAGTCAATTTTTGTAACCAGAATTCACAATTATATATTTTGTGTGTAAACCTTTAAGTTATCAACTTTGTCAATTGGTACAATTCGTATAGGTCATGAGGTAGAAATCAAGCCTATAATCATTGATGCTCTGACACTTACCATGTTATTCTTCATCTTATCACATTTCATCTATCATTTCTTAAATTTTTCATTTTTAGTATATTACATTCTCTTTTTCATTTATCTAAAAGCTCACATATCATCATATATCATAAATCCATACTTAAATATAATTATTATTTTTAAATAAAATTTATTAGTGAGTGATGAACTTTTATGATATGTCACATGATTATAATTTTTTTTTCTTTTTTAAGTAATATTTTATATTTAAATCATAATGTCTATAGTCACGTTTAAATTAGTTATTAAGAGATTTTACAGTTATTATAATCATACTTATAATTAAATTAAATTAATTAGAATTTAATAAAATAAAATTAATTAAAATTTAATAAATTTAAAACACTGATCGTGGAGAAAAAAAAAGAAAGAAACAAGTGAAGTTATAGTATGAGTCCGTATTAGTATAAAAATGTGATATGTATTATTCCAAGCTAGGTAGCTATGGAGATATATAGTCAATCAGAATCATCAAAATATAGGGACCACCTGTATTAATTCTTCCATGTTAGTTGGTTGAAGGTTTTCATTGACAAGGAAAAGTATCTGCGGGCTCTCTTCTGCCCATGAATTTACTAATATATACACACCATTCACTAATCACATTAATTTTTTCATTTCCATTTTTAATCTCTCAAATGGAGCACACAACTACTGTTTGGGGCTCTCTAAATTAGATCCATGTTCAGTTTATAATCAATTCGCTAATAATATTTAAACGTGAGCAACATGTGCGATTGCTGATACATTAAAAACTAGCGAAAACTCAATTGAACAATATGTATATAAGATTAAAATTTGATGTTTGGTAACTACATGGACTCTAATTATATAATTTTAAAATTTGAATTAGATGGATAGTATAAAGTGAATAAATCTTTTTTTATCGTAAACCATAAGCATGAATTGGCTTGACTATATGAATTATATAGAAATCCTTAAGCCTTTTGATACTATACTGGTCCCAAAAAGCCAAAATGGTGCAGTACATGTACATCAACGTCCATCCATCAAAGCAATAAAAAGTTAGGCACTTTAAAGCAATTTAGATGTGTACAGTAATGGATGAAATTTAATTTTTGGGCAAATAAGTTGCTGAAAAATCACGTGCCTTGCCACCCATGCCGGTGATAAAGATGGCTCACCATCCAATTTGGCCAATCATACAAACAATTTTGTCGGAATGTTGGCCGTTACTGGACTGCAATTAAGTCGTTTTCTCCACTATTTTTGGTCTTGCTAAAGCTAACCTTAGCTAGCTGGTTTTATCACTTTCCTAAGTTTGAAACTCAATAACCCATAACCCCAAATCTTATTTATTTTATGTATGCCTTATATATATATATATATATAATGTTACATCATTTTGGAAACCTTAACATTCCAATAATTTATATTCCTTTACATTTTTTTTATTAGTAAAAAGATTAAATAATAGAAGCATTAATGAATTTCATAATGAAAAAAACACAAAAAAATCATATAGAAATTGGTTCTACATATTAATGGCAACAATTCAAACTCTGCATGTTAATACATTTTTTAAATTTATTAGACAATTATCTCATTCACACTTATAAATTTTTAGCTGATAATAATTACAATTATTCTGTAATGCTTAGATTTTAAATCTAAATTCAAATACGTACTATATTTCAATACATTAAAAGATCATCTAAAATGAAAATAATTTTCAGATAAAAAAATAAATAAATTATATTAAAAAATTTACAACAACAAAAAAATAAAAATTTATGTGCAGTTGGAGTGATTAAGGAATTAGAGGTTTTAAGCGATCTTTTTCTATCCTAAAAAATTAATTCCTTAGAGATATATTAATAATAAAAATAAACGATGGTAGTTCACAAGATAATAAATAAAAAAATTATAAAAAAAAAAAACAGATTTGACTTTGAAAATTCTCTTCTACTCCTTAATTAGATAAATAAAATATTAGTATTGGATTTGAGAGGATAATCTGTTTGAACTTGGCATAACAGCCGCCATGCTTGCTCGGAAATTAAAACACATAATCAGAAGTCCAACAAAGAATTTTTCAAGTGAACTAGAAGAGCGGAAAAGTCAGATTTGATGACTCTAAATACACAAGGTCCTTTCTCTTTCTGTCGAAAGTCAATATGCATGGAATTTAATTACATAAAAGCTTGCATACAATATCAAATTCTGCCGACATTGTTGTAAGAATTATATTATGTAATATAGTCAAATTAATTCTTATTCGAATCAAAAGTGGCAGTGCATACATTAGCATGCAAAAACAAAAACAGCCCATTTGCCCTAGTAGCCAAGTCAACTAGATCATGGGTCTCGTACACACATCAAAACAAGATCGATCGATATACAAACTTCTTTCTTTTATTGTGGCCAACGAACCTAGCTCTAAGTATTTATGTATAGATCATACATCCATGACCACTACCATATGTGTTACATTCTATTCGTTCTAGCTATGTTATCTTATTTAGTTGGTGCACAACTTAATTTTTTAAACAACTGCTAATAATTTAATATTCATTAAATTCTAACTAATTCGATTTGATTTAATTAAAATTATAAGAATTACAAAAATTTTTAATAATTAATTTAACGTAACTGTAAATATTAGAATTCAAATTCAAACTCAAAACGTGACTTTAGTAATAACAGATCTTTGCCAACCAATTTTAACAGTCGTTGATATCACTTAATTTTTTATTACTTTTTAAATATATTTCTGAATTATTTTTATTTTAAAATACGACATAAATGCCAGTCTGATGTATATCAAGAGATATTATTTTATCCAAGTGGTGGAACCAAAAATCAAATTCCTACTGTTTAGAAAAAAAAATTTATTATTGGTATCAGTTAGTGGGAACTGTTTTCATTTAAACAATGTTTCATAACTGAGTCATATTATATACAGTAGCATTAAATTAATCATTAAAAGATTTTTACTGTATTTATTATTTTATTCAAACTAAATTAAATTAATTAAAATTTAACAGATTTTAAATACTAATAATTTAAATTAAAAAAAAAATTGTTTTAACGATACAAACTAAGTACTCTTGACATTAGATATGCTATTTGAAGTTTTTTTTTTTTTTTTTTTAATTAAAGAGGTTTTTAAAATATATTGAGCCATGCATGATGAGGATTCTCCAATCATCTATGTCCTTGATCTGATAGCTAGCTAGCTAGGGCTGCTTTATTATTATATACAGTATCTCTAAAACAACTGCAGACGCAGTGCAGCCATATGTGTATATATATATATATGACTACATCCCTCCGACCCAAAAAAAAAAAACTATATCCCCACTTGTTAAGCTGTCACCATTTCTTCTTTAAGGATATGTATATATATATATAGATATGTGTGTATGTGAATTCCAACCTGTCATTCTTCATCGATCTCTTATTTTTACCTTTTCTTGATGACCTAATCTAATCATCATATCAACTACTATATATACTTCTGCATACATATATACATAGGTTGTTCTTAATTAAATTATAATCGTATCTATTGACTTCTTCATTAGTACTACAAACTACTAGTGAATGTGCTAATTATGCATTAGTTAATTATCATCATATTATTATATTTATTTTTAGTTTAAACTTACTATATTTTACAAGTTTTAAATGTGTTAATTGGCAAATATTTGGGGGGTTATTTTTTAATTTTTTTTGAAATACTATTGTAATATATAATTATATATACTAAAGGTGATTTTACCGTACTTTTAAATAAATGAAAAAGAATATATATATATATATATGAATATGAATGTTCGGTAAAGCTTATTTCAATTGTAATTGTAATTGTGGATGAATTGTAATTTGTTATTTCCAAATAAAATAATGAATAAGTAAAATAGTTTTTATGTAATTAATTAATTAATTATGATTAGTGAGGTAAATAAGGTAGCAAACATAAGGAAAGAGACTAAGCAAATGGCTCCATCCAATATAATGGAAGTAGCAAAAGTAGATAACAGAAGAGAAGAGCATTTTGGTTTGGTTTGGTTTGGTTTGGTTTTGGTTCAAAGGGAGTAGGACCCCACGGTGATAGTCCAGGTCAGTAATTGGAATGTCCTTCTCTACTCTCACTGGCCCAGTTGGTTGTTTGCCTGACAATGCCACGTCACATTCAATAGTTGGAATCTTCTTCCTAGGGCTTACATCATCCTAACGTCCCCTCTCTCCTTTCGACACGCGTCCTCACGCTCCCACCATTCCCTCCCGAAACTCGGGCCTTACCCTACCTCTGCAGCTCCTTGTGTTTTATAATAATTCGAATTAAATGAAACTCACAAATTTTATTAGAGGAATAAAATTTCCGTTGTATATATTTTTCTATACATAAAATTTGAATATGTTCAAGTTATTACTAGATAATTAATTAAAAAATCCCATTAATTTATTTAAGAATTATTTCAAATATTAATTCTCCTTAATTCGTTTTTTAATATTATATATTTTAAATAAGTATATGAAGATTACAAAACAAAAAAAAAACAAATATTTACTTATTAAATTATTATTTTTTGATAAAGATTATTACTTGCCTTTTTTATTTTCTCAGCTCATCTTTTGTATAATATGAAGGATTATATTGAGAAATGCTTCCAAAATTTTTTTAGGCTTGGAATAAACAATTTTAATTTTGATGAAATTTTAATTATAATAATTATTTCTAAAATGATTTTTTTATCACTATATTAATTTAAAATTTAAAACATTATATGTCTTTTATTATTATTGGTCAAATAATAATTATAAAATCATTTGTGAAAATTCTATTTTCAACTTTTTTAAAAAAAAAAAATATTTTAGTTAATTGACCTAAATTATTCTGAAAAATGATAGAAATAGGGAGTTGGGTCACATCATGCATGACTTTTGGCACACTGCCTGCTTTTTTGGACTCAAAGATGATAAAGTAAGGTGTCTGCGTCTAAACTGGGCCGGGCTAGTATAGCCGCCCTGACCCATATCAGCTCCTCTCCTCTAATTTTTTTCTTTTTATAATTATTATTATTACTCCAGTCCTTTTCTTTATTTGTTGCTACTAATCATTTTGCTTAAGAGTAATTTTTTTTTTTAGTTGTTGTTGTTTTTTTTTTTTTTTGTATGGTTGTGTTTATGTTTAGAGGTTAAGTAATGTGATTATCTTTGTTAATCATAACATTTAACCTAGTATTGACCTCATAACTTTTAAGGATTGATCTTTCACCATTCAAATAATTACTAATAAGATTCAACATCAAATTATTATGTATTATAGCCATCTATGACATATGCATATATAAAATAATTCAAACCAAAGAAAAATATATTAAGTAGTTAAATGATAATTTTTTTTACCGTATTGAAATATTATAAGTTTGATTGTTGATCACTATAATTGTATGATGGTAAATTTCTTTTAAATAGTAGTCAACTAATTAATCGATTATTAATAATAAAATAGTGAATTTTAGAATGAAATTATAAAATAAAATGTTTAAAAAATTGTATTATAAATAGAGCTGATAAAATAAAATGTTTAAAAAATTGTATTATAAATAGAGCTTAGTCAATTTTACAAATAGTAGAATTTTTGTTCATTTAATACAAATAAAATTATGCTAATGAGACGCAGATTAATTAACTATTGCGCTAAAATTTAAGAGTGATATTTAAATTTAAATTAAAATTATAAATGATGTAATGATATATTTGATATTTAAAAAGTAAATAGAATTATTAAAAAATTTGAGCCATTATCCTCAATATGATTTAGATCAGATCCAACCTTGATTTGATTTGAATTGGCCACCAAGCATTTCAAAAACATAGTCTCCATCGACATTTGAGAGAAAAAAAATTTCGTGTCTCAAATAATTGGACCCACTAAAATGCTTGATTTCAAAGTAGCTCCCTGCCACGTGATTGACCATAAATCAAACATTTCCAAGCAAAAATTTGCATTATCTACTAGTCATCTTCAACCCTTTAGCAGAAAGATCTTGAATTTTAGAACTAGTAAGCTATGTTGCACCAACATTTTTATAAAAAGTCGTGTCTTGTGTTAGATACGTTTTTGATATTAATACGTTTTAAAAATTTATTTGACATATTTTGAACATTTTCAAAAATAAAAAAATATTGAGATCATATTTTGAAAAACTTTTAAAAAAATACGTGTATTCCTTTTAAATATATGTATCTTTTATCATTGAATGGACCAAAATTAGAGATGATATTCTTCATTGAAGATATCAATGAGAATATCGAGAGTGAAAATGTTAATTAAATAGAAAATTCCATAAATTAAAATTGCTAATAAATATTATGAATGAAATCTTGATATATTAATTTTGCTTCCGAGTATTATGATTTTATTGTTAATTTTAAGTAAAATTAGATGGAAAATTATTTATTTGTTATTGAAAATTTATGTATATTTAATATGTTATTATTTTATTTATGTTATAAGATAACATGATGACAATTTTTTTGTGTTTTAGAATTATTGTTAGTGTTAAAAAAATTTTTTTGAACAACTGTTACATATTATAACTTGAAACACTCTCTCTCTATATATATATATATTATATCTAATATTTATCATATATTATCTATTATATATTAGCTAATATTATTATTATTATTATATTTATATATAAAGTGTTAAACTTTTTTTACCTACCGTGTATCAAAGAGTTAAGCCTTAATATTAGCACTACTAAAACTTGAACCACAGACCTTGATCCTTGGTGCCTCCACTTGGTAAGGATTTTACCATCCCAATCAAGCTTCATTGGCAGTGTTAAAAAATATTAATAACCATGAAAAGCACATTTTTGAATTGAATCTAATTTATAATTTATATATAATGAATTTTATAATTTTTTGTATTTATAAATTAATTCCTATATTTTTTATATTTATATATTGACCCAATGTCCGTATCCTATATTTTTTAAAAAAAGTTATTTCTCCGTATCGATACGTATCTCCCTTTACCGTGTCTCTGTTTATGTGTCCATGTTACCTAGCTAGCAAGCTAAGCTAGCGTAATTTTGTAAATTTTATACAAATTAATGTTTCTATTAATCTTGCCGTCAAAATTGCTAAACTGGTGAATTACTGATCAATTTTTTTTTTATCAGTACAATGGAAGCGATGGTGGACTCATCCTGAATTCCAACAATACCGATGAAAAATTTAACCATTAAATCAAAACAAAACATGAATTATTGATCAAAATAATTTGTGGGCATGACTGAAAAACATATATAATTTAATTTTGTGTAGCTTCTCATTGATTTTCTAAGGAAAAAAAAAAGTAGGGCAAGTGTAGCTTTCAAAGGTATAGAGATTTTTATTAATGGTTACCTCCATGATTGAAGCAGCCTCATCTAAAAGAAACACTTGCCACTAGCATATGATTTGATTTGATAAGTCCTCTTAGAATGTCCTTTTGTGAATCAATTGGATTTGGAACAATTTTTGTCTAAATCACTGCGCCGACATATATTATGAAACATATCTTGTAAGAAAACAAGGATTATTCAAAAGATAAGATCATGTATATACTTCCTTTTCCCCCATAGTCATATGATTGAGATATGCAGCGTACAGAACCATTCTTGTTCTTATTAAATATTGATTTTTGGCTCCAATTATTTGAACATGAAAAATGATAATTAAGGGCAAGCAATTGGTTATCTATTTTTTCAAGTTTTAGTGTTAGCTGTCAATCTAAAATATTAATATTAACCACTCATTTCTCTCTTCTTATTACTGTTTATCTTCTCCTTCATAGCTTTGTAACCTAGGTTTGAATAATTTTTTGACCATTTTGGCCACAAAAATCATTCAAATATCAATTTTATTTTAGTCTTTTGTATATAAATAAATCTAATATAAATTTAATTATATGTTATATTTTGGTGATATTTTTGTTTAAGATCTTCATATTTATTTTGTTTCAAACTTGATCTTTCACAGCTCTAGTTCATTTGTGTAGCAAATGTCTAAATCATGGATTGTTAGAGCCTGAAGAAAGCGGGAGTTGTTGGGTTTAGTTGATGCGGTAGATCTGATTTTTGCTTGATAGTGGTATCATCTATACATGATCTTATCCTCACAGTTATGGATTTCACCAAAAGAAAATCATGTGTTTTCATCATCATCATTTGAAATTTGTGCTCTCATCATCTGAAGTTCTTATAGATGATTTACAATATTTATATTTGTGTTTATATATGAGCAATTTATGAAGTTAAATTACTTGTATTCTTCGGTGTGTAAATCATCTGTGATCAATGAAATGCAACTTTTATTGTTCGAAAAAAAATTGGTTATATTTTTTTTATTGAACCGAGATAACAAATTCTGTAGATACAAAATTAAATAGAATCAACATAAAAAATTTTGAATTAATAAAAAATTAAATTAACAAAGTATTAAAAATTCAACTTATTGCATAAATTGAAATTTTTATTCTAATTCAATTCATACATTTTTTTTTGTTTAAAACATTATTTAAAATATCTTATTTAGAATATTCAATCTGTTTGATTTATTTAGTTAATTGAGTTTTTTTATTATTTAAACTGAACTAAATTAAAATTATTTTACTTTTAAACTTTTAAAATCAACCGAATTTAACTTTTAATGAAATTGAATTGAATTGATGTATGAAATAATTCATTATTAACTGAAAAAAAGTATACAAATTTGGTCAATCGTTCTAAAGATTTGAAAAATGTAAAGATTTATTTGTGATGGGGTCGTCAAGATCTTATTCAGTCCAAAAAAAAATTAATTAAACAAAATTGTATGGGCCTAATCCTAGAAATTTGTTCTCCCAAACACGAAGACAGCAGCGCTGATTTGATGAAGGTACACCTGGACCCCGAGGCCTACCAGGAAGCTAATCATGCCAGTGAGGTCCATGATTGATGAAATTCAATTGCGAAACGTGGGAGTCTTATGGAAGAAGAATCAAGATGTAAACCATCTCAATTCTCATGCTTCAACTACTTATCTTGAACTGATCATGCTGCCAACCCTGTCAATTTTCATAAGGAAATTCCTGTTTGTTTCGGGTGCAATAGATGGAATGGTTGAATTTATAATATCTAAATATGTGTTTTTTTTTAATTTTTCAAGTATAAAACACTTGAATTACGTATTATAACTCTATTTGTTGGACGTATTATGTTCAAAGCTGGTAAAAATCTCCCATTTTCATGATGCAAATATTTGGATTCCTAAATTACCTAAGCAGAAAATGAAACATGAAACAAATGGTAATATTGTGTCATTTGTCATTAATAAAGAGGATTTATTGTCAATCAGAGGTAATCTAATTAATATTCTTATCTGTAAAAATTGTGGAGATCTTAAATTTGAATCTGTAAAATCACCATCCATCAATATTAGTGGGAGTTATCATCGTTCTAAAAAATATTAAAGAGATGACTATCCTATTGTGGTCATTTTGCCTCCATCACATAAAAAAATTAATAATAGTAGGATACACTCATGAAGGCTAAAAAAGAGGTACTTTTCTTTTTACAGTGGCAAATTTTCATGATAAGAGATTTTTGAGGGTGACCCTTTTAGGCTTTAGTAAAAGTGGGTGATGCACTTTCTTACTTTTCATGCAACAAAGGAAATTTTACTTTTCGTATGTGACCTAAAGTCTATGCAACACTTTAGATACGGGTCAAAAATTTTCTTTGGATTCGAAAATGACATCCACTTTTATCTGTATTATATCCAAAATTGTCAAATTTTATTTTAATTTCATAATTTTTATTTGTATTTGAGTTGTGCAGCGGTCATTCATGCTTTTCCCTTAAAGCCAATAGGAATGAAATGATTCTGTCTTAATTTATTATCCTTCTGAAAAGCTACTAGATTACTTGGATTTGATTTGTTTGCTATTGTAGTTCAACAACCAAATCTCTTTCTATTGATTTCTACTTTTGATTCCTTTTTTTAAAAAAAAAAAAATTAATCTAAATGTAATTACACAGCAAATAGAATTGACAAATATTTTCTAAGGACTGAAGGACTCGATTCAGTAAGAACAACCCTAAAATAGAATCTCATCAAATAAATTGTCTAACCATGAAATTTGCGTGAAAAGAAAAAGAGGAACCAAGGCATGAAAAACTATCAAGAAATATTTTAAACTTTGATCCAAAATAAGATCTTCACTCTGCTTTCTCCCCGAACATAGAACATATCTCAGACAGCAGCACCACCACCACCACCACCACCAAATAGGTTCCAGTCATTCACCTTGAAGGCAGAAACTGCAAGTTTAAAGACGTCAGACATTGGCAGGAATCCAGATTGCATGGCAGGAGCCACCATACCGGCACCAACTGTTCTAGCACTTTCACTCAAAGGACTGCCAACACACAATAAACAAGAGCCCAATGTTAGAGAAATAAGCAAATTAGTAAACACTGCTCAGTCTTGCTACATAGCAAGGAATTTTATATGTCAACAGCTTAGTGGAAACAAAAAATCTCTAGGCAGACAGATTTTTTTCCTGGAGCAGTAGCAAACAATAAAAACCAATGATGCTTTTTTTTTTTTTTTTTTTTTGCTGCTAATGCCCATGAAACCAGTGTATGATCAAAGCTAAATTAATAGACAATGGCTTCTATATGTCCACATCATTGTAATTTCTAGTGGCTTAAAATTAGAATATCACCAGGATTAACCCTCAGAATTCTGAACCTAAACTACAGGCGCCATGGCTCTTTCACTTTCAAAAGCTCCACATGAATCAAGACCCACACTAATTGAAGTTAGCTATGTAAATCCTCGTTATGGTTTCCTTTCACATTTCATGTTATAACTGTCACTAACTTTACAGCAATGGCATCCATTTGTTGAGCTTGGAGACCAGCTATGTACAATCCAAACACTGGGTCAAAATCTGACAAATCTAATTCCATTCATGTGTGCATATTTCATGGATAGAGTTCACTTTAAAGGAAAATCCCATATGCCGACAAAGATAGAGAATTCCAATAATGTATGCACAAGGGTAGAGAGAAAATTTTTCTTTTTTACATGTATTATTTGCACTTACTTTATTAGGACTGGTTCATATGCAGTAACCAGCACATCTGTGCCAACTCCCTTAAGACGTATATTGGCCAAATAAACCTGAATGTATACATCAATATGTGAGGTTTAGCATTTTGAAACAGTTGGAGAATGGAAAGAGAACATGTACAGACTTACCATTACAACATTTTGTGCTTCTCTTCCCTGTCGTCCCTTAGAAATATTCTGTGAACAAATCATTATATAAATTAGAGCAAAAGATGTGCAGAAACGGATTTTCAAGGGTTTGGAGAATAAAGAAATGCAGGACAAATCCCTTAAGACTATATACTATATACTAAAGTACAGACACCATAGTTCTAAAAGGACTTCATCAATACATATATTTCAAGAAACGAAGTAAAATTTAGCTGCACATTGTTTCATCATTTGCATCCAGTTTCCATATATGATTAAACAAAAACCATGTTTTTTGTATAGTAACAATGTCAATGGTAAAATACCTTTGGTTGATTGAAATACTTAATATGCTTAAACTCCTAAAACCATTAAGGGGCAAAAGATTTGAAGCAGAAAAGTAAGCACTTTCCACAGCCTAAGTTACCTTCACATCTCCAAATCGTCAATGTTGTACCTAAGGAAACTTGAACTTAATTCAGCAGTTCAGCTAGTGCAATTACAAACAGCAAGAAACCCTTCCACACCATTCTGCTATTTTCAGCATTTTTTTAAAAAAAAAAAAAAAAAAGGATATGTTCCCTAATCCCTATATTCCCCTTCCTTTAAAATATTTCCCCTCAGCTAACCTTTTTAACCCTAGAAACGTAGCATCACAAGGAGCCTAATAAAAAGCAAATTGCCTGGAGAAATTCATGCTGATAATTGAAAATGAGACATTTGAAAAGACTTGAGGCCTTTATTTAGATAAAATTTAGATGACAACCAACCAAATGCTTGTTGAAAGTATAGATTATAAACATAACGAGGGTAAGTGCATGAATATATGATGATAGCAGTAAATGTATGAAACACACAAATAACTATACAAATAGCATAAGCAGATAATAATTTATTAAGACAACAACATATTGAATTTAAACTTTAGCACAATTACGATGAAACTTATGGACGAAAAGCAACAATGCAACCAGTGACAAAATAATTTTGCGACATATAAAACATACCATTTGGCCGACAGCAGTAGAAACAACAGTTGGAATGTTTCTGTAAATTAATCCAGGGACATCAACCACTCCTGACTGCTCAATCAGCTGTGTATCATAGCAAAGAAAATAAAAGGGGGATTAAGTTTAGAAACCATAGACCGTAGGAATATTCAAATGGATGTTGGCCAAAAATTACAAAACACCAACCAATATAAAACAAAACGACAGGTTAGCACAAAACAACACAACATTATAATTTGCAAGATTGAAGAACAAAACACGAGCCTAGCAAAAATCATTAGTATTTCCAAGGACACATAACCGCATTAGTCAAAATCAAATGATGGAATTTAGTTAATTATTTATTACGGTGCATCCTTCAGCATCTTGCTCATTAGCAAGGTCATGAAGAAACCAGGCGGCACTTCCATTATCTCCAACATCGTGCTTAAGATCTAGAAGCTCAAAGATCAAGCTTTCATCACGAGCAGGGTCCACAAAAACCTCCTTCGCGACCACCACAAGAACAAGTAAAATCAGTAAGTTAATCAATCACATTTAAAAAAAAAAAAAAAAACAAAGAACATGTGAACAAACCTGATGATCAGGAACTTGGCGAATATTGCTCGCATCCTGCACATATCCATAAAACCACTCTAATCAAATTTAAAAGGATCAAAGAGTGAAATGGCGAAACAAACAAGTAGTTAACTGACCAACCTGAAATCTAAGAGGGAAGGCGCTGGTGATTGCGCCGCCAAACAAAGGCCGCTCTGAGTATAAATCTTCCGGCATTTTTTCCAGAATTCAACAATACTAACAGTCCAAAAAAAAAAAAAAAGCAAATTAGCAACAAAATGAATGGAAAAATTATCAAGAAGAAGAAGAATATACGACGCGACGTCTTGCTATCTGAACTTGGCTGGCTTTAGCTTTTATCTCTGCTTTATTGTATATATATATATGTTAGTATTTGGTGCGTATATACGACGCGACGTCTGCTTCAAAAGGAAGCTAAGCTAGGGGTAAGATTCGAACTGAAAAATAAGTAAAACAGAAGATTCTTTAAAAAAACCCACTTCACTGAAACAATATCTCGCACTTTCGCACATGGGGAAAGGAGGGTATTCGAAATATGAGTATATGTCTTGAGACCTTATCTAATAGCGTAGGCGTGGAGCTTGTTGCCAAAAGTGGCATTGCATAGAGTTGCACAGGCAGCGAGTGTTGTAAAGAGCATGTAGTGGTCTGGTTTGCGGTAGTAGTGAAGCGAGCGAGTTTCATCGAACAGGTGAAGTGCATTGTCGTATTGGCTGAGTGAGTAACATCACAAAGATTGGTCATTGATAGATCACACTCGGGTATAGGCTATTTTTGTTTTAAATTTGCAAGGAAAAAGAGAAAAGAAAAGACCAACAATTTTTTCTCTAAAATTGAGCAGCCATCGAGTGGATTACGGAAAACATGTGATGCGAAGCGGTGGTTAACAAAGATATGAGAGTTGCTCGCGGAAATAATTTAAACCAATAAAATTAGAAGCGAGAACAAGTTTACCTGCAAAAATTAGACAAAGTACCACCCTCTCTCGCCGGAACTCTTCTTTTGCTGCTGCTATTTGAGACTAATGATTCAGTTGGATACAAAGGCACTTACTAGCTTAAAAGCATTTTACTGCGTCAACCAAACGCATTAATCTTGGTAAAAAATAAAAAAATTATAAATTTAGTATTTCAATTTTTGTAAATTTTTTTATTTGTGATTGTCTAACTTAAAAAAATTTATTAATGTAGTATTTTCAGCATATTTAATATTAATTAAGTGTGGAATTAGATAAATATGATTTACTTTTATTTCAGTTATTAGTCATGTCATGTGACACGTGTATTATATTATTTAAATAATAAAATTGAACTTATTAAAAATTATAAATTGATAAAAATAACCTCAATATTAACTTCCGTTATAGACATTGAGAGTAATTGAATAAGGGTAATTTCATCCTTTAAATAATGCAATACCTATGACAAATGATATAGTTAATGACTGGGATAAAAGTGAATCACATTTGATCTGACTGAGCACCTAGTCAACATTAAATCGGCAAGAAACACTATATTAATATATTTTTTTAAAGTTAAGACACTTGATTGCAAAAAAAAAAAAAAAATTTAAACACTTAAATAAAAAAATCATAAAAGTTAAGATACTAAATTTGTAATTTTTTCAAAAAAAAAAATCACTCTAAAAAAACCAAACGCATTAATCAATAAATCCATTTGGCACAAATTGTGACAAATTAAATTGACAATTACCAATGTAAGGTTACGTCCATACATATACACACATAGAGAATTAGGTAAAATTATAAAAAAGTTTTTATCCATTATTATATAAAAATTAAATAATTTAATCATTTATTAATAAAAATTAAATTAAATTAATTAAAATATAATTTAATTTGATTGAAAGTCTATTTTTTATTTTAATTAAGTTAGCTTCTATTTTATTCCGAATAAAAATTAAATTAACTAAAATATAATTTTAATTTAATTGAAAGTATATTTCCTATTTTAATTAGGTTAATTTCTATCTTATTTCTAACAAAAATTTTAATTTAATTGAAAGTATATTTTTTAGTCTAATTAGGTTAACTTCTATTTTATATCTAATAAAAAATTAATTTAATTAAATATAATTCTAATATAATTGAAAGTATGTTTTCTATTTTAATTAGGTTAACTTCTATTTTATCTTTAACAAAATTAAATTAAATTATGTTAATTAAAATGTAATTCTAATTTAATTGAAAGTATATTTCCTATTCTAATTGGGTTATTTTCTATTTTATCTCTTATAAAAATGAAATTAATTAACATATAATTCTAATTTAATCGAAAGTATGTTTCTTATTTTAATTATGTTACTTTTTGAGTAAATAAAAAGGGAAATTGATATGGTCTATCCTCAATTTTGGACCAATTATCAATCTAATTCTACTTTCAAAGTCATTTCAATTTGGTCCTCCAACTTTTTAATTTGTACCAATTATATCCAAACAACAATGGGTGTGAGGCAGAGCTGAGGTGACATTCCTACATGGCTTAAGAGCATCTGACATGACAAAAAGTATTTTACGTGGCCATTTCAGCTGATCAATTTTTTCCTTAACTTTTCGAGTTGTGTCAAATCTATCTAGACGGCAAATAAATTTTGAGATTTTTTAAAATTATGTTCATAATTGTTTAATTATTCATATAAAGACCATTTAGTTATAATTAAAAATTAAAATTAATTGACTCAATTTAGTTTTTAGTGTTGAATTATGATAATAAATTATTTTCTTTTAAAAATAAAACAAAATTAAAAATTAATTTGAATTTTAATATCGTAAATATGTTTTAAGGATTAAATATAAAAATAAATAAAAAATAAAGAACACTTTAAGGTGTGAAGTTCGAATTTTATCGTTTATTATCTTATGATTAATTATGACCATCATGTTTTTTTATTTGAAATCAGTTATAGAGTTGAGAAAAATTAAGGAAAATTTGTATAAATGGTATGCGAACTTTTTAATTTTTGACGTTTTGGTGGTTAGACTTTTTTTTTTTTTTTTTTTTTGCGGTTCACTGTTTTTGTCTTGGCAATGGTGGTCTGAGTGCTAAGTGTGTACAAATGGGACCTAACATTTAAATAAAAGGTTGTCATGTCATTGTTTGCAGGTGCAATTGACATTAAATGTATTAAATGCCCTCACTGAGCATTATATGAATAAGTGAAGGAACTTAAAAAGAAGAAGAAGTGATGTAGAAATTGTTGCAAAAACCCCCTACACGAACAATAAACTTAAACACTATATTAGATACTACTCTTATAGATATATTATTTAGTTGGCTTCTCTCATGCTTCACCTGCTGAGATTTACAGACACCATTACTTCATCTGCACTTCAACCTCCATTCAACCACCATATTATTAGATGTTGGTGTAAAACTCTTCTTAGCGTTAGCTGAACAAGTTAGTTGCTCTACTGAATTTGCAGTTCGTCCCCTAAGACATGAGCCTAACTGGTTATGATAGTGCACTTACTTAGCTACTTTCTCTCCATTATCACAGGCACAACAACATAGGAAAGGAATGACATAATTTATGAGATTCACTTGTGATTTTGCTGTGTGATTTATAAATGTGATTTGGTTATGAGAAATATAATAAAATGGAAAGAATTGACGCTTGGAAGTTAGTTTGTTGTACCTTTAGAAGCACAATCAACTACATTCCTGATATGAGTTTCATATTTTGGTACTGGCAAGATAGTTGCAAAAGCTTCAACAAGTAGTGCGACCTTCCTTTTCCTAGCTAGAACAAGTTTGGTGACTACTCGTTGGAGTGCATAATCAAGCATCCATTCCTCAAAATTTTTCCTGTCATCCACGATCTGATGCTTGAGATCGACCTTCTCTGCCTCTAGCTCAGGAATAAGAGGAAGGAAATTTGGTTCTCTTGGGTTGAAGCTCCTCTCTTCCTCGTCAAAGTGGCAAGCTTTAGCAATTATGCCGTATTATTTGTCATTTGCCTCAACAGAATCTAGATTAGCTTCTTTGGAATCCTGAGCTGAAATAGAAATTTGATAACAGTTAATGATTTGACCTTGGCAACTTGCTATGATTCTTTTGTTGGTTTTCCAGCTTCACTGCTGGGGAGCTCCTCCGGACTAGAAACACTCATGGCCAAATTCTCATCGGCTTCCTTCTCCTTGAGCTTTTGAACTCCATTTGAACAGGTGACAATTGCAGTAATGCTATAACCGCCAAGTAGTGGTTCCAAACAACACATCCCAAGGCATTCCAAACAACCATTTTACTTTCTTCAATCACATTATAACTAACTAAAATAAGTAATCACTTTACATTACAACAATAAAATACAGTCTTATCCACCAACCTACATTTAAGCCATAATACAAGCAAAAAAACCATTACCAATACCTTATCTTTATATAACTGTTTAAGCTCAGCCATTCCTCTAAACCCTTTCTCTACCAACTTCCTCAAATTCTTAGGCCCCACTCCTGGAATTGTCAACAAATCAGCATTTGCATTACTCTCCATCACCCCACTCGATCCTCCTCTCTGCCTCCTGTTATTCACCTTCACCGTTACCTTATCCTCACATAAACCCTTTTACTTTTCACTTTTTCAGCTTTCTCCTGACCATTAGAGCTATTCAATCCTTCAACTGCTGCCTTTGCAGCTGCACTCACAGACCCGTCTGCCTCGGTGTGGTACCAAACAGGCCGGGTAACAACCCAAGCTTGGAACGGAACTTTTACTGCTATATTTTGAGCTGCACAATGGCAGACGCTACTACGACTGTAGTTGGTTGAAGAGAAATGAGAAGGGGTTACTGGTAGTCAGTAGTCAGTTGGGCTTCCTAGCTACACAACGAGTAAGACGGCCAGAGCGAGGACACCGGAAGCATGTGCGGCTGTCGGCATTAAGAAAGAGGAAAAGGGTCGTGGAGACGAGGAGAAAAAAGGGGGTTAGGGTTGAAAAGAAGAAAATAATGCTCATTGAGGGCATTTAAGACATTTAATATCAATTGCACCTGCAAACGATGACATGACAAACTTTTATTCAAATGGTGGGCCCTATTTGTGCATATTCAGCACTCATGCCACTGTT
>CATIWM010354883.1:0-10089 GCA_949671775.1 Mallotus repandus | reverse complement strand
TCTTGAAGCTATTATGTTGAAGATGAATTTTCCTACTCATTTTATGCACTTAATTATGAGATGTTTGCGTTCCACTTCCTTTTCATTCCTTATAAATGGGCAATCAGAAGGCTTTTTTAGGCCAAGTCAAGGTCTCCGTCAAGGGGACCCAATTTTGCCCTATTTATTTGTGTTATGTGCTGAAGGGTTTTCGTCAATGATAAGGAAAGCAATTTCACAATGTGCTATTCATCCTATTAGAGCCAGTCGACATGTTCCTCCTATATCCTATTATTTTTTACTGATGGTTATTTTTTGTTTGCTAGAATAACTCATTCTAAGACTTAAGTAATTAAAACTCTATTGAAAAATTCTGAGAATGAATCGAGTAAGGTGATTAATTATGACAAGTCTGCTATCTCTTTTGGTAGTATTGTTCTGGATGGTCAACATTCTCAAATTCAGAGTTTGTTGCATATGTCTGTTATGGATCACTATGTCAAATATCTGGGTACCAGCGATGATTGGAAAATCTAAGAAATTAACTTTTGGTTTCCTTAAAGAACGACTTTGGAAGAAATTGAAGGGTTGGAAAGAAAAATTGCTTAGTAAGGCAGGTAAGGAAGTCCTTATTAAAGCAGTTGCATAGGCTCTCCCCAATATATTATGAGTTATTTTCTTCTTCCAAAATTTTTTAGTGATGAATTACAAAAGTAGATTAACCGATTTTGGTGGGGAGATATGACTGATACTAATAAGATTCATTGGCTTGAAAGTGAGTATTTAACGAAGTCCAAGACTGATGGTGGTTTGGGATTCCGTCATCTCTATTCTTTCAACTTAGCATTGCTTACAAAACAAGGATGGCAGTTACTGATGAATCCTTCCTCTTTGTGTGCTCGTGTTTTGTCATCTAAGCATTATATAAGAGGTAATTTTTGGACTGCTTCTTTAGGTTACAATCCCAGTTATTTTTGGAACAGTCTGATACAAGCTAGATATATTCTTCATGAGGGTGTTGGTTGGTGTATTGGGAATGGTCATTCGGTTGATATATGGCATGATAAATGGCTTTATGGTGTGCATAGGATGAATCCATTGGTAAGAAGACAAATTGCTAATGAAACTCATGTGTGTTCTTTGATTGACTATGATACAAAGCAGTGGTAGGTTACCTTATTAAAAGAATTGTTCCTACCTTTTGAAGTGGAAGCTATCTTGAAGATACTTATAAGTTTTCGTCTTCCTCCAAATAGTCAATTCTGGTTGTACACTAAGGATGGTTCTTATTTAGTAAAATATGGCTATAAGGTGGCAATCAATTCAATTCAGTACTGTGATAATGCTAGTTCATCAGTGAACTCAAGTACTGATGTTTGGAGGTGTGTATGGCGCCTACAGATTGCTCCTAAGATTCTCATATTCTTATGGCGAGTGCTTACCGATTGCCTCCCCACTGTGCATAATCTTCGTTGGAGTGGTATCAACATTTCACATGGCTATCTACTCTATGGTTCTCCTAATAAAACATTAATCCATCTGTTTAAGGATTATTCTTAGGTTAGAGGGGTATGACTGCTTTCTTCTCTTAGTTTATGGGTTAACTAACTTCCTTATCCAATTATGTGGGAGTGGTTTCAGAGTTTGATGGATGGTGAAAATATAGACTTCCTGATTCAAGTTGTTTATGTCTGGTGAGGCATCTGGTATCAGCATAACCAATATGTATTTATACACGCTTTAACATATTATTCTACATAAGATATGTTTTATTAGTTGGTTGATTGCTTTCATATTTTTTTAAGTGATGATTCGATGATCATTATCTTATGGGATAGGGTTGTTGATGGAATTTTAAATGACAAGTTGTTTGAGGAAAGGGCAATTGGACCATTTATTATGGCTTTTTTATCGTTATTGTAGACGGTGAGGTTTAGCTCGCGTCCAAGATTTTAGCAACCGCAACACTGTTTGAGCTCAGGGCTCCAGGGAACACACTACTATATCACAAAGACATAGTGTGGAGATGAGAAGTCGCCACCTAGGGTAATAATTGGGATAAATCGTAGGTGGTGGTAACTCGATTCTCTAAAAGAGAGTTAGCACCACAACCAGGAAATTCTGGGAATGAAATACCAACTTCTTTTAGTCTCGTGTTCATTTAGAATTAGTTTATGAATTACTATCTTATTCCCTAATTACATACAATTTCATTAAACCCTAATTGAACATCCATCTAACCCTAAGGCAATCAATCCATGAAAAAGCATATGAAAATGCATTCAAGGTGTAACGCCCCTAAATCTAAACTACATTTGATTTTAATTTTAAGTTAGTTAAATCTACGTATTTTATTTACAAAATGTAATGGAACTAAAGGTGGGCCTACATATTAATTAATTAGTGAGCCTAAATCTACAAATTTTAATTCTAAAGAAAATGAGCCTTAGTCTATTAAATTTTAAAAGAAAAAGAAATTGAATTAGTGGGCTTAACTCTAATAAATTTTAATTAAATGAAATGATCCTAAATCTATTTATTTAAAAGAAAATGCTTTAATGGGCTGAGCTAAGTCTAAATTAAATTTTAATTAATCTAAGAAAATGGGCCTACGTCTAATTAATCTAAATGGGCCCAAATTGATTTTAAATTAATTAAAACCTAAAATCAATTTTAAAAGCCTATTAATTAATTATGTTAATCCTAACTTGGGCTTGGGACCCAAAACAAATAAAAATACAAACAAGTCTAGATAAATAAAATAAACAAATGACAGATCAAACATACTGTGATTTCTAACCTTAAATTTATTTACAAGCAGCCTAAAATTAATCTAAAGCCACCATTGATTTTAATTAAGGTTTACCAAATAAACCTTAATTTACTAATTGTTTTTTAAAGCGCAGAGAATTAAAATTCCACTATTTTTCCTCTACTGGGGCTATTACAATTTCTACGTATAAACTAATTAATTACATGCCCAAATAAACCAAATAAATAAGCAAAACACACATAATACAAAAGAATACAAACATGACAATAAAAATAAAAATAAAACCTAATATGAAATAATGACAGAATTAAAATCCATGACATTCCATGGATCTTTGTGGATTTTGTTGTTGATTCCCCGTGTTCACCCCATGGCTCAGGTCACTCCCATAATCATTACATAAAAATACATAGAAAAAAATAAAGACAATTATCAGAATATAAATAAAAGTAAAAGTAAGATAAAACAAAATAAATAAAGAGAAAGAAAAGGAGAAGAAATGAATGGTGTGGATGCAGTATTAATTGCTCCTCAGAGTGAATTTGTTCATCATACTATTGTTGGAATAGACTCCACAGACTTAATATTTTGATCTCCGGCTTAATTGATATTTCTTAAATCAAGAATTTTTTTCAATAAAAGTATGTAGAAAAACCAGAAGAAAGAAAAAAAGGTTTTTTTTTCTTGCGTAAAGCTTTTTTTAGAAAAGAGAGAGACTCCTTTTTTTTTCTTTTTTTTTTGCATCAAAAGCCTTCCTCCCCCCTCTAGAAAAGAAAAACCTTCCTTTAAATAAAAATATGTAGAGTTTTATCAACTCAAGACACTCCCTCTTGTGATTAAAATCACAGGAGATAAAGTTTTATCATCATTTTTATTATTTTTAAAGATTTTTAGAACCCAAAACAACCTGATAATCAAGGATTATCAGGATAAAAAATAAGTTGAAAATAATAATAAAAAAATTGCGGAAGCCGGTCAGACCTGTGCAATTCCGACCGAAATTGTGTATTTCCGGTCGAAAATACATAATTCCGACCGAAATTATGTATTTCCGACCGGAAATATATAATTCCGATCAAAATTGTACATTTTCCAATCGAAATGTGTAATTCCGATTGGAATTACATATTTCTGATCCGACATATGTAATTCTGATTGGAATTACATAACTCCGATCGATGATTTCTCTTTTTTTTTTTAACTTTTAATTATGAAATGACCCTTAAAAGAATTAAAAACTTTACAATTGGGTCATTAAAAAATGTGAAAATTGAGTCCTAAAAAATGGAATTAAGCATTAAGATTTGAAATTCAAATACTGGAGACCTATTTGCAACAAATTTTCATCATTGGAGTCCTCTGTCGCATCCATACTTGGCTATCCCGAAATTGGGTGCTTACAGTTGTCCATAAAAAGATTCAATGGTAATTTCTTCATGTTATGTCCACATTGTTTGTAGTGCCTTTTTTTCGTTCTGCTTTAATATTCTCTTAGCATATTACCTGATTGAATTTTTTTTATCAACACTAGATGAAGTAATCGCCAATAGCACATCCGTAACAAAATTTTTTCTTAATCTTGATGTACAAAGTTCATCTCCTTAAAAAAAGTAATGTTTTAAATTGTTTCTGAGTCTTGATTATTTTAAATCATTTTAATTGACTTTTTATTGCCTTTAGACCATAGCAACCCCATTAAAAATTATAAAGGCATCACCTACAAGCCAGGCATCTTGGAATTTCAAAGTGGAAAAAGGTGTTAATAGAAAATCAATTGCTGAATTATTACTCCTCGATGTTCACAATGACAAGGTTGGTTTTTTTAAATAAAGAAATAAGAAAATAACTACTTGACTAATTTTTCATCTTAGAAAAAAACCAGGATGTCAAGTTTACATGCAAAGTATCTATAAAAAATGTCCAAGCAACATCAAATTAGTGGTATAGAGTATGTCCTTAATGCAAGAGCAATGTCCAAGTTTACAATGATTGATTATAGTGCAACATTTATGGTGTCCTACGAGATCCTCCCATTCATTGGTATTTTACCTAGAATTGTTATGGTTTTTTCTTCTGATTGCTAACCTTTTCTTTACACATTAATTTTTAAAAAAATTCACATTTTCGAATTGTTGGTTCATAACCTAAATAACATTGTCCACTATATATTTTTTCGGGTACAAACTAAATGTAACTGTTAAGGATAATCTTGACTCGGTTTTTTCCTTACATTCGAGCACCTCGTTGCTGATTTAATTGGCTTGCTTACTGGCACTTTGACTAATAGTTATAAGGATAGATACATAGTAGCTCCATTGATGACCATAATTTATGGCCTAAAAGAATTTTTTCAGATTGTGATTAGCAAGCAAAACTAAGGATCCTTACAATCTTTCTTTTAAGGTTATTCACATTTAAAAAAAAATGCAAGTTTAGTTTAAGAAAGTGAAGAAAAGTCTAAATTAGTTTCTTCAAGTATGACATGACTGCACAAACCCTTAACTGAGAATGCATCGAGAACAACAAAGATATTAATCGATTTTGGAGAAAGTAGCTCTGCTTAAATTATTGTAGATCTTGTTCCATAATAAGTTCATGAACTCCCAGTTACAACTGTATTAATTGGCCAAGTTCAAGTTGATTTATTTTCGGATGAGTCACCTCTTAAAAAAAACTTGACCAAGATTTTTCTCCTTCTTTAAGGAATTTTCTTATGCATTAATTATTTTACTTAATATCTTTAATAACTTTTTCCATTTTTCAGAGATGAAGAGCCTGATAATTAATCTTCTGTCAATCAGTCAAATGATTTCAGTCGGAAGGAATTTTTTTAATAAAATTAATATGTCTTGGATGTTATCCTTGGACAAATTTAGTATCTTTTATGTTTAGTTGTTATTATATACCTTTAATGTTGTGTCCATTCTATTTTTTATATTTTATTATTATTATTTTTTGCTCCAGTAGTGAAATGCGAGTTAATTGACTAGTTAAATATATTTGTACAAATTATGTTTGATAAACATGAACAAGGTCATGTTTCAGACAACTTAGGCTATATTTTGAACAAGATTCAAGTTTGGTTAATGATTGGTCGATTTTACCTTTAAGCTTGATTTGGATAACTTTAGTTTGAAATTTGTAATTTTTAGTGGTAAAGATTTTTCCTAAATATTTTTAATGAATGTTATGAAAAAAAAAAGTTGGCAGTTTTAAGTCTATTTTAGAAGGTTAATTGATTATTTTTCAGCAAGCAAATAACTTGAAACATGTCAATTAAAAAAAACAAGATGATCACATTTATGTGAAATTAAGAAGATTAATCGATTTTTTTTACTTCATTTAGAAGGCCAATTGTTGAATTTCATATGTGATTTAAAATATATATTAATAAGGAGGTCATATGACTTAAGTATTAATGAAATGCATAATAGGGAGCAATCATTCTCTTTAAATTGATGATGACTAGATTTGAATCCTTCAATTCAGGATACCTTTGGAAAGAAGTTATCACTTCACTACTCCCTCATTGGCTATTATTTTTTTTTGAGAGAAAAGGAAACTTATATTAAGGAAGAACAACATCAACAAAAGTAATATCTATTACTATATGGGGAAAATTTTTGAACCAGGTAATGACCTCACTACAAGAATTAAAAGAAAATTTGACTAAATAATGAGCTACCTATTGTATGATCTAGGTTGGAAAGAAAAACAAAAAGACAAAAAACTATTCTTGAATTCCTTAATATTCGACACAATGAGTCCTAAAGTTATAAGATTAGCTTTGCTCAAGTTGATCTTATGGACCAAGAAAAGACAATCTATCTTGAACACAACATTTTGGAGTTGCATGGACATCACTAGCTCGACTCCTATTCTGCATGCCAGAGCTTCTTCAACTTTGGGGATTTTTATAGAAATTTCAATCCAAGCTTGAGCTGCTACCAGAGTTCCTGTGCTGTTTTTGAACTATAATACCATAGCCTATCCCTCCATCAGGTTTAATTGCTGCATCAATGTTGATCTTAAAGTGTCTTAACTCCGTGGGTGCCATCTTGTTGATCTGTTCACATTCAATGTCGCTTGAGTTTTCCTATTGGCATTCTCATACTAGAAAAGCACTTTTATTGCTCTTTATTAACAATCCATTACATCCATACGAACTTGATCATGGATGAGAGCATTACGAGCATACCAAGTATACCAAAGAAACATTAGAAACATTACAAAACCTTGACTTAGAAGCTTCATCTTCTATTTGAAAATACAATCAACTAAGTTAATACCTCTGTCCTCTTCTTTGATAGCAATTCACAAACAACTAACATACTAAAAATGCGATGACCAAGCACAATCCTGAAATAAATGTTTCAGTGTTTCCATTGCTTCTCCACACTTGTGACAAGTGCGATCCACTGCCATTCTCCTTCTCCTCAACTTCAAACTAATTAGAAGTAATCCTTTTAGTAATTTCCAAATGAATATCTTAACTTTAAGAGGCAAAGATAATTTTTAGAGCCACTTCTAGTTCACCGCCATTGAAGAAGATGCTTCAACCCTTTGCCTTATATGGTTTGAACTAAAGATGACATGGTAAGACATTTTAATGATGTACAAACCAGATTTAGAATAGTGCCAAAGTAATGAGTCATGTGGTTTTCACGAACTAATTGGCATATCTAAAATCTATTTTGCATCAGATAGCTGAAATAACAACTGGACGAGCTCTCTATTCCAAGATAAATGATTCTCATTTAATAAATCAATAACCTTCAGGTTCTGGTCAATGTCCACTCTTGAAGGTAGAGCTTTAAAGTTTTGGTTCTCTAGTAACCATCCATCAATCCATACACTAATTGAGTCCTCATTCCCAACTCTTTATCTTAGCCTTTTCTTCAAAAGATCTTGTGTCTCAATTATACTTAGCCATGAGTAGCTAGGATTGTAACCTTTTCTTGCCTCCATAAAAGAAGATCATGGATAATAACGAGCTTTCAAAACATGGACAAGAAATTTGTAGTAACTCATTAGGTAACCAGGAACGGCTAGAGCCACCGACTTGATTAGAGCTTCTTTGCCTACAAGTGACATCGTCTTTTCTTTCCATTTGGATAGCTTCTTATGAATTCTATCAACCACATCCCTAAATAAAATCTTTTTTGAGTGTGTGATGGCTACTGACAAACCCAAATATCGAGCATGCTTATCTACAAGCTTCATACCAAGCAAATTCCTTAAAGAATTATGAGTTGCCATGAAATAAATCTCATACTTGTTAAATTATTTTTTGGCTAAAGGCGTCCTCATAGCAAGTCAAAATATTCCTAACAACTTGTAATTCTTCATAAGATATGTGACAAAAAATGATGCTATCATTTGCACAAAAAAAAAAAAAGGTGAGACACAACTGGGGCTTTTCGACAAACTTTAAACCCATACAAAGAGTTATTAATCTCAGCTTTTCTAATCAAGCTAGAAAAAGATTCTGTACAAAGTAAAAATAAGTAAGGTAAAAGGGGGTCTCCTTGTCTTAGACCTCTAGATGGGGAAAATGAAGCCGTAAGGTTACTATTGAGAATTAAATAGGAGACAGAGGAAACAAATCGCATAATGAGCTTAACCCAAGAAGAAGGGAAATTCATTTTTAGCATTATTTTTTCAAGGAAATTCCATTCCGCCCTATCGTAGGCCTTACTCATATCAAGTTTAAGGGCAAAAAATCATTTCATTCCTCTTTTCTTATTTTTCATAGAGTGGAAGACTACAAGGGCTAGGAGAGCATTATCAAGAATTTGTTTCCCACGGACAAATGCAGATTGAGTATCATGGAAAACAACAGGAAGAACTTTCTTTAGCCTATTAGCAATGGATTTATTGACAATTTTAAAAATGACGATACATGAGCTAATAGGATGAAAATCTTTTAGAGTTTGAGTGTCTTTAACCTTAGGGATTAAAACAATGAAGGTTTGGTTAATACACTCAGGGGAAAGCTCATTATTTAAAATATTAAGCACCAGTTCTAAAATGTCATCTTTAACAAAATGCAAAAATTTTCAAAAGAAAAGTGTAGGCATACTATCTAGGCCAGGGCCCTTAGTAGGATGCATTTGAGAAAGAGCTTCAAAAACCTCATGTGGAGTAAAAGGTTGGAGTAGTTCTGCTTCCATTTGTTCATATATGCTCTTGTCCACAACCTCAATAGCATCCTCTATGATTGAGACATCAGTAGAGGTAAACAAGTCTTTGAAATAGTTATTAAATATCTAAGCAATCCTTCTTCATCATCATACCAATAACCACCTGAACCTATTGTTTTTGAAATTGTATTATGTCTCCTTCTACTATCTATTTTTTTATGAAAATAACAATTATTTTTATTGCCATCTTTTAGTGATGAGACACGAGATCTATATTGCCACATAATCTCCTCTCTACCCAAAGCACTCCCAATCTTCCCTTAATTTCTTTTTATCTTTTAATCACAATACAACTTTGAAATTGGTTTTAAAGTTGAGCCAATTCTTGTTTCAAACTGTGAATTTCTGAACTAACATGCCCAAACTGATTCAACTCCAAATTTTTAAGATCCTATTGATAACTCTTCATTTTTGTTTACCAACGCATGAAAACATCCCAATCTATATGAAATTTCCACACATTTTTAATCTCATCTTGGCAAGACTCTTCTTGAACCCACAGAGCTTCAAACCTAAATTTTTTTGAATGTTTTCTACTTCTCTTTCGAGCTTCCCATTGCAATATAATTAGGGAATAATAAGAGCATTGTCTTAAACAATGTTGCACCAGATAGTTAGGAAACATATGCATCTAGCTTTGGTTAGCCAAGAGCCTATCGAACCGCTCTTGAATGTTTTGATCTAAAACCTGCCCATTTGACCATGTAAATTTTTTAGCCATTATACCTAGCATCCTCAAGTCCCACCTCATGAATGGCCAATCGAAAAGCCTTCATTTTTCGCATATGTTTAGGCTATCCACCAACTTTCTCAAAATTGTGGAGAATTTTATTTAAGTCTTTTCCATAGAGCCATGGACCATGAAATAGTAATTTTAAATTGCGAAGCAAGTCCCACATTAAAGTTTTATGATGGTATTCCAGCCACCCATACACTCCGGTGAACCTCTAAATGGGATGTGCTTATGAAGATTATTTAATAACATCTATGTGATGGAGCAAAAGAGAGAGAACCTGAAGTTGGTGATTAGGTCTCTATTAAAGCATGAGTCCCTCTCTTTTATTATTAGCTTCCCCTTCACAACCAACAGCCACACCTTTTAAGTTTAACCTTTTTCAGATACTAAAAATATCA
>CATIWM010354820.1:0-14503 GCA_949671775.1 Mallotus repandus | reverse complement strand
AACCTTACTAATAGTTTTCAACATCTCTTCTATAACTTGGTAAAAAAAAATAAACATTTTAATACAAAGTGTTAACTTAAAAAAAGTATAATATATTTATCAAAAAAAATTATAATATAATGTGCCAAATAAAAAGTTATAATATATAAAATGTGTTTGAAATGGAAATATTAATACATTGTTTTTATTTTTTGGTTTTTGTATTATTGAATATTAATAAATTGTTTAAGAAAAAGAAAGAAATGGAGCAACTTGCACAATCTTGGTAGGCTGTTCAGACAAGAAGGTCTTAAGTGGGTCCCAATGCATCTGACGTGGCACATGGAAAAAGTAGTGATTCCCCTTCCACGAGCATCTATGATGATGAATGGTCTTTCCACTATGTCCGGCGGACCGGCGGCTTGGCCTCCACCATCGCCACCACCCATGAACCTTCTCATTTACTCTCTTTCATTTTCGTTAGACCTGGAAATTTGTGTATGTGTGTGGAAATACAGGTTGAATTGGTGAATGTGTGTGGAAATACAGGTTGAATTGGGTATTTGGTTGTTGCGTTGCATTTTTCTATTATAGATCGTAAATAAATGTTTCAAATTTTAAAGTTAGAACTTCAATAATAAAATAGCATCAATAACAATTAAAATTAGATAAAGTATTTTTTTTAATCATACTCACATTAAATTAATTATTAAATTTTTTTTTATTTTTGTGATTTTATTCGGATTGAGGTGGATTAATCAAAATTTAATGAATTTTGAATATTAGTAATTTAAAAAAAAATTATTGCATATATATATATGCAAGTTAAATTTATTTGTTTTTAAATTATAATTATCCATTATTTTTTGTATATTTATATTTATAATTTAAAATGAAATTATTCTAAAATTACTTAAAAATATTTATAAGTTGTCTTTTAAGTTAATTAAAATATTCAGATGATTATTTTATTATTTGGGAGGCAAATTGATTAAATGCACCAAGCTAATGAGCTACAGATGCTTTTTTTTTTTCAAGTGTGCAACTTATAGTAATTAATAAGTAAAAATCCAGATGTTTGAATACGCAAATTTTTGGCTTTCAATTTGTCTTAATTAATTTAATTAATTAAGATATTAATTATATAAGATAGCTGATAGCTCAAGCCTTAGAAAATCACACACACTTGGGGTATTTGGTTTTGAATTTGCTGCACAATTTAATGAAAGCGATTCACCATCCCACATCATTCATTTTGTCAAATAATTAATTATGAGTTCAATTATTTTATCATACTAATTAGCAGTGCAAGGGACCGACCATTTCATTACACTCTTTCTAAATACCACTAATGTCAAATTAATGTCTTTCAGATATTTATATTTCAATACTATACGATTTGAAATTAAATTTCCTCTTCTTTTATTTTTTTTTTACTTCACAACATTGAAAAAAAAGTACTTCAAATGGACAATCACACTATCCAATATTAATCTTATTAATTTAAAGAAATTAAGTCCGTAATTTTTTTATAAAATGATACGAATTGATTAAAAAAATTTATATTTTTTAGTACAATTATGAAATATCTTTATACCACTAATTCTTATTTGTATTTTGTGACTAGCGGTAGTCGAAGGTAATTTAAACCGGCCCTTATAAATTCAGATATAAGTCAAACAATTGATTAAACTTTATATTTCAAATTAGAATACAAACTAAAAGTTATATTCATATTCATCCAAACGAATTATAATTCTAGAAATTTCATAAGAATATTTTTAGATAAATAAAATGGAATTTGCTTTTTTACTTTTAACCTCTAACAATAATATTCCATCTCTTTTCACACTTCTGTGCTTGTATATATATATATATATAGACACTATTATGCAGGACTTGGATGAGCTTCGCAGCAACTGGCCATTTCTATTTTCTATTTCATCCCTTTTGGTAGGTGTGTCTTGAATTATAATAATACGTACAAAAGCATAAAAAAGCATACACAAAAAGCTTTTCCTAACAATAATCTACATAAAAGAAAGAACCAATTATTCACTAAAATATTGTCCATGCAAACAAAAGTAATTTAAAAATCAAATAAATATTCAACAATTACAACAATTACATCAATGGATGGAAATCGATTTCGATTAAGTGATATTTTGAATTTAAATTGTAATGTATACAATTATACTAAATTAGTTATTATAAGATTTTTATTATTTTTATAGTTCAGTTTAGAGCAAATTGAATTAATAAAATTGAGTGAGTTCTGAATATTTGTGGTTCAGATAAAAAATTAAAAATAAACAATAATAAAACAAAAATCATCGAGGAGACAGACCCAAGAAACAAAGGTACATTCGATTGTGACACTCCCACCCATGACTCCCCCCCACCAAGAGACTCACTTTTTTTTTTAATTCTGTTGATCATGATTTTAATTAACTAATAATTTTACTAATTAATTAAACTTAGGGTTCTTCTAATCTCTCCCATCTCCAACTTTTTTCAAATATAATTTTTTTTTGTTCTGTACATGCATGGCCACTTATAATAACTTTTTCTTGATGGGTGTAAAACAGTATAAAAAGAAGCTTACAGGTTAAGGAAAAAAGATAAACAAATTGTTTCATTTCATTCCTTTCAAACCCTAAAAAATTTAATAAAACAAAAAGAGATGAACATAAAGGGGAAAAAAAATAAAGATATAGTTTGAAGAGAAGAGAGACCAAAGAAGAAAATAAAATGAACACAATACAAACACATATACACAGACTACTACTCCTCCCCTTTATTATCTTTCCATGATCTCCACTTCTTTCTTTCTTTCTTTCTTTCTTTCTGCAACTCTCTTCTTGATGTGATTCTCCACCATATCCTTCAAAGAAAATAAAAAGAACCCCAAAAAAAAAGAAAAGAAAAAAAAAATACCCCATTAACCTTTACAAAAGAAAAGAGCATATAGAGGATTAAAGCTCAAGCACCACCATGGTCTTCTCATCCATTAATCCAGTCTATCTAGATCCACACAACTGGCATCAGGTAAATTTTCTTTTCTTTTCTTTGCTTTTCTTCTCTTTTCTTTTGCTTTGTTTTTTTTTTTCCTCCATTTTTTTCACTACAATAGCTACATATAGCTTCTTCATCAAATAAAAGAACAAGCAAAAGATATATAGATAATATTCTTATGCTTTTCTTTAAAAAAAATTATGATCTTCTGCTGAATATACTTTGTATTTTATTTTTTAGTCGTCTTTTAATTTTTTTTTTCAGCAACCCAATCATGGAGGAGCTGGTGGGGAAAGCCTTCAACTTCCACCACCACCACCGCCACCAGGCAGTGGCGGCGGTGTTAGTGGTGGTGATGGAAGTTCAGGGTCAATCCGGCCGGGTTCTATGACAGAAAGAGCTAGACTGGCTAAAATACCACAACCTGAAGCAGCACTTAAATGTCCAAGATGTGAATCAACAAATACAAAATTTTGTTACTTCAATAATTATAGCCTTTCTCAGCCTAGACACTTTTGCAAGACTTGCAGGCGATACTGGACTAGAGGTGGTGCACTAAGGAATGTGCCGGTTGGTGGTGGATGTAGAAGAAACAAAAGAAGTAAAGGAAGTAATAGATCGAAATCTCCATCTAAAGCCGGTTCTAGTTCAAGCAGTGGGCTTGTTTCTAATAGTTGCACTAGTGATATTATAGGGCACATGCCTCCTGTGCCACCACACCTGCCAATCTTGCCTCCTTTGCACAATCTTTCTAACTACAGTTCCACAGATATTGGGCTAAATTTCAATGGAATGCAACCTCCGACGACAGCTGTTAGTGGTGGTATGGAGTTTCAGATTGGTGGTACTACTTCAGGCGGTGGTGCTGGTTGTGGGTCTATTTTATCCAGTGGACTTGTGGATCAATGGAAACTGCAACAACTGCATCAATTCCCTTTCTTGGCTAATTTAGAACCTCCAACTGGATTGTATCAATTTGAAGGTGAAGGTGTTGACCCTCCAAATTATGTTGGTCAGCTTCGGTCTAAGCCATTGGAGACTGGGGTTACTCAGATAGCATCAATAAAAATGGAAGAAAATCATCATCATCCACATCAAGGATTGAATTTGTCAAAAAACTTTTTGGGTATTTCAGGAAATGATCAATATTGGGGTGGTAATAATAATGCATGGAATAGTGATCTTCCTGGTTTTACTTCCTCTTCTACAAGCCATCTCTTGTGATCTTTTATATCAACAAAGCCATTTATGACCATTTTGCGATCTTGATTTCTTGATCCCCTCCTAGCTATATATTTCCTTCAAAACTCTATCCAATTTTCTTGGTGTTTTTTGATCCATTTAATCATTTTTCTTTCAAAGACAATTCAACTCATAAAAGACTGAATTTCAAGTTTCAACCAATTGATCAAGCAACCACCCTAACTTTGCAAGTCCCAAATCCAAGATTCTAATAAGAAGGTGATGATGATAAATGAGAAGAATGGATCAAAGGAAGTTGCAAGTCTCTCCATGATCTGCTAAAAGACATTAGAGAAATGGTAGGCTTTTTCTTGTCTTCAAATTTATTTGCTTTTTTTTAAAAAAATTTTTTGGATGTATCTTGTATTCTATATGGGTATGTTTACAGAAGTAGGGTCTATCTGTTCATGGAGTACTTGGATCTTTTGTGTATATCTGACATGATAAACTATATTGTTGTATTTAATCAAATGCACTGTACTAAGTGATTTTCCTTTAATTATGCTATGTGAAATTTGCCCATCATTTTTTTTTTCTTTTTGCTTCTGGTTGGAATCAAATTAGTTAAAAGAATAATGTACTGCATTATAGCTTGATCTAAAGCGACACAAGCTTCACTACTTTCACTGAATGTAGAACTTCTCTGATAACCCTAATAAAGAGTATTTCACCTTTGCTCTTTTAGGCCTGTACAGTCACCAAGCTAACTTCTTTTGTGGTGACCTCCAAGTGCTATACTTGTCCTTTGTTTTGTATGTTAGATCTTTAAATCATGACCATGCAAGAAAGTTGTATATATTGTTTCAAGCATTGTTTCATTGTTCACCGCCATTTTCTCAGCTCTTTTTTTGATCATGCATTAATTCAGGAAAATTTTCAAATCCCTATATGTTACTTGGTCCTGTATGAATTTTAGGATTTTTTTTTTTACCTACCGTTGGTTAATTATTTTATTTAACTTTTCCAACCACCCAAGAAAGACCCTTTTGAACACATCTAAGTTTGTGGTGATCTTTTTCTTTAGATTTTGACACTTAATTAAAACTGGTTTTGTAGGAATCATAATGGAGGAAGTACTTGTTTGTTTTGTTATGGTTGGAGACTAAAAATGATTATACAATTATGGGAGATATTGACTAAAAATGAGAAGAAGTACTTGTTTGTTGTATATGACAGTTTCAAACTCAGAGTAGTAGAGATCTTATTTTAGATATATGGACAAGAAACTAAAATAAAGCCAAAACCACACTCAAATCCATGCAACAAATCGACTCAAATCCTTGTACATATAGAATTTCTCGATTTTTGTTGGCAAAAACTAACGTAAGACCATGTCTCTCAATACATGGTCAAAAGTTGCACATTAATTAATATATCGAAAATAAAAATTAGCAAACAAAAAAGAAAAAACAACAAAAGCTATAGCTATAGCTAAGACGACCAACTTATACCCTTTTGTTTTGTAATCCAATATAAAACACTATCTACATGATATAAATCAATTTTTATCAAGATAATGATGTCAATAAAGTGTTAATCTTTTTGGGTTATCATTATTTTTAAAAAAAATATGAGAATGGAATCTGTGTTTTGGATCTGCTTTTTGCAATAACCAAGACTGTTTTACCAACAAGGAATAAAGCTATCCCTAAACTGTCAAAAAAACAAAAAAGCATAGTATATATATATTTATATATATATATATAGAAATCTTTTCTTTATATGTGGATGTAGGAGTGAAACAGTGACTGAGGATATGGTTTTTTTGGTCGGTTGGTTGTAAGGTACAAGATTAGATAGGTGATACCAAATTGGTTGATAAAAAGAAAGGAGTATCAAAAGAAGAAGAAGAAGAAGAAGTAGAAGTAGAAGAAGAAGAAGAGAGCTCGGAAATCCAAGCAATTTAAAGCAATGGCAATGGAGTATTATTAATATAATTGTTGTTGTTGTTGATGCCCACATGTAATAGTATATAGGCGTGAGTATGTTCTCTCTGTTTCCATGGCAGCTTTCGCTTTTGAGAGGGTCATATTGTTGTTATTACCTCTCTTTCTTTGCTTTTCCTTGCTTTTCTTATCTTTTTTTTCCCTGAGAGTCTGAGATTCCAATCTATGCCTCTCTTGTTGTATGTTGTGTGCTACTCTTTCAGTCCCTCACGTTCTCCCACATGTGCTCAATCATGTATTGTGTTAGATTCTTGGTCATTTTTTGATACCCTATTTGGTAAATCCTTTGCTTACATTTTTCTTTTCTTTTCAAATAAAACAAGGGTGAAAAGAACATCATTGATTTTCAAATTGTATTCCATCATGGGTAAAAAGAACCCATTATCATGTGGATAACTAAACTATTGATGACCATTCATCAATATTAACAGAATTTTACAACTTTTACTATGAGCAAAAAAAAAAACATAAATGATATTCATATCGGCCCACTATACGAAACAGATTATGAATTTATAAAAAAGTCAAAATTTTCAATTTATATTGTTCCCTTCTCATGAACTCAAAATAATTTTTAAGAAAAATTTTTGTTGTTTAATGGCCTGTGATATATATCATTGTTCTGAAAAAATAACTATCTTATTACATAACTTATATATAACCTATTAAATTTCCGTCAAACCAAAATAATCTGATAAATAAAAAAGTCATATTAATTGATTTGAATTATATGATCAGATTGGTGTTTGAACTCTTAATTGAAATTCAATTAGCTATAAAATTCATATAAATTAACAAGAAAAGTTTAATGTTATCAATAACCTACATATCAATCAAGCCTATAATGAACATGTAAAATTTAAATAAGCTTTGATGAGGGACCTAGGCAAAGACAACCCAAAAGTAAGATACAGCTAAGATCACGAATCTTCTATATATATATATCACAATGTCCTTTTAATCCTGCAGCCCTAAAACTTCATAGTGATTAGCCATCACAAGCATTGCCCTTAATTGCCACTGAGCTACAAAAATAATTCCCTTCTTAAGCTAACTTAATTTCACCAAGCACAAAGCTAACATTATCAAAGGACTTAGCTAGAAATTATCATAAACCAAGTCTATAAGGCCAACATGCATTAGGGTCAATTGCAGAATATATTGATAAATCTTTTTTTTAGTAAAAGGAAAAGAATAATTATCAGTTCTATCATTCTTCCCAATCAATGAAGCAATACGCACTTTTTTTTTTCTTTGGTTCTTTTGACCCGTTTAGAAGAAAGATGAGGTCATAACTCATGATAGCTCAAGTTCATGTCAAGACTTGATAGTGCATGTAATATAAAAAGTTCCCTAATTGATTGTCTCCTCTTCTTTCTTTTTTCTTTATTGAAATTGTTGTTCATTCAATTCGTGTAAAGAAATAGTGTAAATCATGCATAGTTGGATTCTAATTACTTTAATTTGATCCAAATAAAATTATAAAAATAATAAAAATATTTCAATAATTTATTTAATATTATTGTATATACAATACAACTATTTAAATCAGAAACGTTGCTTAAAAAAATAAACCTGTAATAGTTTATTTCAATTATTGGTACTATAGATATGTAAGTTTGCTTTGTTATCATTGGCATTTGTATGGTTTAATTAATTATAAATTAATTAAATTTTTGGCCTCTTGGACCAAACTTGCTTCATGGGTAATTGATTACTTTTGCTATGAATATGCTCTTTTCCATGACATCATCTACCACATACCGTACAAAATTAGTGGAATTTTGTGTAAAGAAGCACTAATTTTCATTCAACCACATTGCCTTTTACAGATTCTATATGTTAAATCATGCAATAATCGATCTAATTAATTAACATCCCTGAGTTTTCATGTAATTATAAGATATGGAAAAAAAAATATATGCTTGACCATAAGAAAGACTCATACATATCTTCATGAAAGTGATCATTTTTTTGTTCTTTTGTCATTGTACGCATATATAGTTAATCCACATTCAGAAAAGACATAACTAAGAAAGTTTATCTGATATTGTCTGGACCAAATTACTTAGATGTTTCTTTTTCAAAAAAACAAATTTATGATTCATAATGTAAAATGCAAATTAATTCTCATTGAATCTCAGTAGCTCACAGCAATCAGATATGATTTAGTAATATCAATTTCCATATCAGTTTCTTTGCTTAATTTGTTTTATTAAATCCAGATATCAACTTATTTACAAAATTTATATGTTGAATATTGTACTATACAAACTAGCAAATAACTATTTTTTTCTAAATCACCGGTATTCAAAGTTCATTTAACTTTTTAACTAATTCACTTCGATTCAAACAGAACTATAAAGATTATAGAAGTCTCCAATAACTAATTTAATGTGAATGTATACTTCATGATTCTAATCCGAAATATTGTTTAAATGAGAATAGTCTTCTACCAGCTAATTCCAACCATTGTTGATTGAATATCTATTAATTTGATCAATAGGTAAGTGTATGTTTTACAATGTAAGAGGTTGCTGTTTCAATTTCTTGCAACTTAATTTTTTCCCTAAACGAAAAAAAAAAATTGTGATTACATTAACTAAATAGCTCACAAATCAACACCAAGCAATTAATGTCTCATTAAATATAAATTTTACTTAAAAATGAAATTAGTATTTTTAATTTAATGATAATGTGAGATTTGTTTAGAAATAAGCATGAAGATTCAAAATATCATTCAAAAAAATATTGACCTTGTTATCTATCAATTTATATTAAAAAATCGAAAAAAGGTAAAAAATATTTCTAATATTTTGCTCTAAATTCACATCCGTCCTTAATGTTTTTTATGTGCAAATAAAGCTTTATCATTTTGAAGGTCATATATTTAAGTATGTCTTACAAAATGTGTCTATTCTTACTGTTAGTGGGTCCATTGTTTATGACATGCATAAAAAAAAAAAATTATATCAAGGTATATTTTTACTCCTAACATGTATAATGAGTTTTGCCCTTAAAAAAATTTGAAGACATTTAAATACAAATTTTTAAAAAAATTAAATTCTTATCCAATAAAAATGTTAAATAAATGCTTATATATATATACACACACTCATAGGATTCAATAATAGTAATATGATATTAACAGGATTTTAAATCTATTTTTTAAGAGAATTTTTTTAATAAATATTATATATACATCCATTCCATTCTATTTTAAAAAGATTAGGAATATTTAAATAAAAAAAACTCATCTCATCTTATATAAATTTTATTCTTTTATTCACTCTCAAAATAAAAATATTTATTTATTTATCCATCTCATTCTAGTTTCTTACATATATATAAATATTTATTAATTTTTATTTTGAGAGTGAAAAAAAAAGATAAATTTATGATTATTTTATATTTTTATTAGATGAAGAGTTTAAATAATTTTTTTAAAAAAAAATGGTGTGTTTAAATATTTTTTAGATTTTTTTTATGGGTAAATTTATTTCTTGCTCTAATTTGCAAGGGTAAAAATATAATTTTATTTAATATTCTTTTCTAAATATGTCAGGAATAATGGGCCTACTAAAGATAAAAATAAATATCATTTATAAGAGAAATTTAAATGTACAAATTTTTAAAATGACAAAAGCATAATATATTTGCATCGCAACAAAATATTAAGGCCGACGTGAGATTCTTTTCATGATTGTAGGCGAAGTTGAAGCAAAAATTGTAGCTTAGGGCTAATGATTTATTGTAAGGGTAATGATTATTCTAGTAGTAACATCAAGTTAAACAAAGCTTATTCAGTAGTAATCTATGTTGTAAGGCTAATGATTTGATAGCCTCATATATATATAAAGAGAGAGAGAGTGAGAGAGTAAAGGTGCATTGGTCCTCTCTCATTTATTGACCTGAAATTTTTAGGGCATCATTTTGGCATATTAATGAACAAACCAAACATTTAAAGGGGAAAGTAAAAGCAGAAAATTGAAGTTGAGATAGAGCCAAAAAGAAGTGGATATATAGTCCTCATGGCTAATTAAATGCAATTATATTTCAAGAATTTATTTTATGATAGCATTTTGTGCAATTAATATAACATAAAAAAATAAAAGATATATAAATATGACTTTGGAGATTAACATTTTTTCATATATTCAACTTTTAAATTAATAAGTAAAAGTGTTCACTATTTTTAAATTTTGTAACCATTGCTAAGTAATATGGATTGATTAAGCAACTTTTGCTAGTGCGATACCAAAATCATTAGTTTAAGAAAGGTAATTAATGGGGCCATTCCTACCATATAGGATACAATTAGTTTTTGATTAACAACATTGTTTATGCATAAGCCAAAAATTTAGGACCATAAAGTTTCAACAACCTTTTTATTTGTTTTTCAAACCAACATGTGTTAATTAATTAATGGCAATCTTAATTCTTAAGTAATATATATCTTTCCTTTACAAAAAGAAATGGATTAGGATTTGATGGTGCTAAGCAATAAAAAATCTTGATAAATAACAGTAATTCTTTTATTAATAAGGATTATATGATCTAAATATTAGTGAATTGTATAATAAAAAGTAATTTTTCTCTTTTAAATATAAATTTTATAAATTGACAACGACAAAATATAATTTTTAATTTTAAAATATTTTAAAAAGAAGTAATTATTTGACTATTTTATTACTAACTAGTGATATTTTCTTTTCTTTTTAATATACTATGGTATTAGCCTACAAGCTTTGACCAATATTTACACCAATGGAATGAGAAATTTGTGGCTTTAGTTCTGGTCATCTCCATATCAAAAAAAAGAAAAGAAGCTAAGCAAAATTGTCTTCCATGATCAAGTAGCTATAGCAAAATAAATATTAAGATAATATGTAAAAAAAGGTTTGCTCCCAAAAAGAACAAGTGGTTGAAGTATTTGCTGTGAAAGATGTAGGGTTATTATAGGCTGATGATTCAAAAAAAAAAAAAAATCCCTGATTCTGATGTATATAACACTCCAACACAAGGGTCCTACTTTAATTATTTTCCTCTTTCTAAATTGTGTTCATGCCTTGCTTGCTTTTCTCTTAAAAGTAGATTGGACCATTCGCTTGTTTGTTTGTTTTTTTTTAATTTTTAAGATTTAACATTTATAAATTTGTCAGTTCAAAAAAAAAAAAAGAAAAAACATTTAGGAATTTGTCTCACCAATCAAGCCTAAGATTGATGATCAGAATTGCTGGTGGAGTCATTGCTACGACGTACGTAGCATTCTCTTACTGTTTCTCTTCATTATTTGTCGACTAGCTTAGGGCTAAAAACATTGTCAAGTATAATGGAGTGGATGGAAAATCATGAAATGGTCCCATAGATGTATTGATACTATATATGGAGCCACGAGAGTGGGAGACATAGAAGATTTGAATTTGGGCATTGCGAAAATATATGGTACGTAGCTGGGGTATTTGTAATGGTCCAAGAATCAGTCATCTTTTGACAGGCAAAAACCAGAAATACCCATAAAAATAAAAAGCAACTTAAAGATGCAAAACTTTCCTTTTTACACGTTCCACCTCTCTATGCAGAGGGAAGAATCTTCAGTTTCTCATTGAAATGAAATCATTTGGATCCTTGGCACAAAATTGATTGAATAGCCATGAGGTTGATGTCAAATATGTGCATTAATGGTGCATAAATTTCAATGTGCACCAAACATTAGGAAAAAAAAAAAACTAAAGAAATTAACTTTTCATGAAGTTTTGGATACGCCAGTGAAGGATGGTTTAATAATAATAATTTTTTTAAAAAAATATTATAAAATATAAGATTTAAGTTCTGTTGTTATAATTTTATAAAATTAATTTTTTATCTAATTTAAAAGAGTACAATTGTTAATATTTAAACTTTCAAATAATAATGTCAAAAAGAAACTGTCGATAGCTTGCACCTAATCTTTTACATCTCTTGCTATATTTTCAATTTCATTTTTCATTTTTTGCGTGACTAAAAAGAAAAAGAAAAAGAAAAAAAAGATGAACTCAGAAGAACATATTGAGAACAAGCATTGCATCTATAGTTGATCAAGGGTTTAACAGATTGAGAAAACAAGAGCTTAAATTTACCACCTCGAGCATAATTTTAAATCTTAAAAATAATTGTTGTGTTATTATAAATTGCATTTTTTAAATTTTTTTCTTTCAAACAGTATCTGTATTTGATAGTTTGTTGTCATATAATTATAATTGTTAATTATTAGTATTAGTAAAAAAAAAAAATTAATTTTAGTTTTTCAGTTTGGAACTCCACAAATCTAATAAATTTTTTTAATATTGTTACATATTGAATTTGAGAAATGAAGAGATTTTTTTTCATCTAAATCACTTGGTCTAGAGGGTTATGGGCACTTTGTTCAAGTCTTTTAGTTTGTGTGTTTTTGGGCTTTTACTTATTTGATCACTGCAACAGCCCATTCAGAATTTTTAATATGTTCATGGTATCAATCGCTGATATAATAGATTATTATTCATGCTGACGTATTCTATTGTTGGTGTGGTGACCTCAGAGGTTCATATTGGGAAGAAAATAGAATTAAAAAAAAGTTATATGACTTGTTTTAATTATTATATATATATATATAGTTTTAAAAAAATATTATATATATATAATATATATTTCAAATGTTCTATATTTGACTCATAAAATTTTAAAATATTTTTATGATTATTCAAAAATTTCTTAATTATTTTACAAAATAATATTTTAAATCAACTCAACGAGTAACACTTTGCAAAATTAATAGTTATCTTTTTGTATGCCTAATAAATTTTAAAATATGTGGTCATTTTTTATGTAAACATTAATTTTACTTAAGATTATTTTTTTTATTAATAATAATGTGGGTGCTATTGGAGTGCCAGTTTAACTGGGATACCTTTGTGCACTTTTGATTTAAGTTTTTACTAGTTAAAAAAATTATTAATAAGATAATATTGACACTTTAAAAAAAAAATTTCGTGTCTTATCTTTTTTGTTACAAACTATATATATCTTACAACGAAAATTAATATATAGCTAAATAAATAGGAAAAACGTCCAATATAATATACTTCTAAAAGATGGATGTAATGTTTTACTAAAACTAACATAATAAACAAATATACCTCAGGTAATATTATGAGATGGAAAATTTAAATTCCTCAGCATAAAAAATAAAAAATATTAAATATTTCATATGTATTGTACTAATGATTAGATTTGTAATATATAAATTTATATTTTATTTTCATTGATTGAGTGTAAAGTATTTAACATATGTATTATAAATTATAAACTGAAGTTTGTTTGGTGATAAGAATTTAAAAAATAAAATAAAATAATAATGAAAGAACGTAGGGATGGTGCCAAACAAAATAAACAAAAACTAAAGTAAAGTCAATGGGCAGGACTTGTTTCCCTGTTACTTCTTCTGTATCTTTTATTCTCCACCTTTGTGTCAATGAACCCAGCACGTAATGATGCGTTAACAGATCAACTCTAAAGTCAAAACCCATTTTTGGAGGCTAGTTGCAAGAGATTCTGTGATGCAAGAAGTCAAAGTAAACCCTTCAATGGCTTCTATAAATCAATCTACCAACCTTAACCTTGAGAGCACCAAAAAAAAAAAGTCAAAGTAAACCCTTCAATGGCTTCTATAAATCAATGCACCAACCTTAACCTTGAGAGCACAAAAAAAATAACCACTTTCGTTTTCAACCATACAACGAGCTAGCCTTTGTGTTGTGTGTCTTTGGAGAAAAAAAAAAAAAGAACAATTAGAAGCTAATTAGATGGCACCACCACCACCATCCATGGCTTCTCGCATGGCTGCTCTTATCCTAAGGATTCTCACTTTTCTTTTGCTCATAGCTTCACTTGTCATCTTGACAACCAACACTGCTACCTTAGAAATTAATCTTATTGACATTAAAGTCCACTTCAAGGATGTTTATGCCTACAGGTAATCCTTAACCTTGCAAAAATGTTACAAGCTATTTCTTTTCAGGAATTTATTGGTATTGTCAATTGTGCAAAAGGGTGTTGTTATAGTTTCTGTTTTTTTTTTTCCCCTAATTTACAATGATTATGCAATATGAATTTCAGGTACATGCTTGCAACGATTGTGATTGGATCTGCATATACAATTCTGCAAATTGCTTTCACATTATACAATGTTGCCACAGTGAAGATGGTGAATGGTGATGGAAACTTTGTGTTTGACTTCTACGGTGACAAGGTATGTATATATATGTTTGTAGCCTTCAAAAATATTTTATAATTATTGTTTA